>RCUC01114327.1:0-15181 GCA_003697995.1 Taxidea taxus jeffersonii | reverse complement strand
AAAAAAAAAATCAAGAATATTTTATCTGGAAGTTATCATTCAGAATTGAAGAAGAGATAAAGAGCTCATCACCGTTAAGTGGACCTCACAAGAAATATTAAAAAGATCATTTAAAACAGGAAAGAAAAGGACATAAGTAAAGGAAAATTATGGGGAAAAATTTCACTGGTAAAAGCAAACATAGTAAAGGTAGCACATCAACCCCTTATAGAGCTAGTATGAAGGTTAAAAGACAAAAGTAGTAAAATCAATTATATCTACAGCAATTAGTTAAGGGATACAAAATAAAAAGATATAAAATATGACATCAATACTGTGGAAGATATAGAGATTTCAAAATGTGTTCAAACTTAAGTAACCATCTACTTAAAATAGACTACTATACACCTAGGGTGTTATATGTAAACTTTGGTACCACAAACCAAAAACCTATAATAGGTACAAAAAGTTATCTGATCACACGGAAAGAGAACAAGAGAAAAAAGGAACTGAAAACTACAAAAACAACTAGAAAACACTTAACAAAATGTCAGTAAGTATACACCTATCAATATTTACTTCAAATGTAAATGGATTAAATACTCTAATCAAAGGACATGGTGTGAATGAATGGATAATAAAATAAGACCAATCTGCATGCTGCCTGCAAGAATACATACAGACTGAAGTGATGGGGGAAAAGATAATAACATAAGTGGAAAAGAAAAGAAAGCTAAGGTAGCAATATTCATATCAGAAAAAATACATTTTATTTATTTTTTTAAAGATTTATTTTTTATTTGACAGAGAGATCACAAGTAGGCAGAGCAGCAGGCAGAGAGAGAGGAGGAAGCAGGCTCCCTGCTGAGCAGAGAGACCGATGTGGGGCTCAATCCCAGGACCCTGAGATCATGACCTGAGCCGAAGACAGAGGCCTTAACCCACTGAGCCACCCAGGCGTCCCCAAAAAATACATTTTAAAACAAAGACTATAGCAAGAGACAAAGAAGGGCATTACATAATGATAAAGGGTCACTCCAACATGAGAATATAACAGTTGTAAGTATCTATGCACCCAAAATAGGAGCACTACAAAGCAAATATTAACAGATATTAAGGAAGAGGATGACAACAATACAATAATATTAGGGGAACTTAACACCCTACTTTCACCAATGAATACATCATCCAGACAGAAAATGAATAAGGAAACATTAGATCAGATTTACTTAATAGATATACAGAACATTCCAGCCTAAAACAGCAGAATACACATTCTTTTCAAGTATATATAGAACATTCTTATTTATGGCTGAAAAATATTTTCCAGAATAGATCACACTCTAAGCCACAAAAATGTCTCAATAAATTTATAAATAAATAAATTTATGTAGATTGAAATCTTATCAAGCATATTTTCCTACTACAATGTTACAAAACTAGAAATAAATCAATTACAAGAAACTTGAAACTAAGCAGTATGCTACTAACAACCAATGAGTCAATAAAGAAATCAAACAGAAAATTGAAAAATACCTTGAGACAAATTAAGTGGGTAATACAGTGTTCCAAGTTCCTTGGGACAGAGCACAAGAAGTTCTAAGAGAGAAGTTTATGGCAATACAGGCTTACCTCAGGAAACAAGAAAAAAACATGATAAATAATCTTATCTTACACCTAATGGAACAAGAAAAAGAAAGCCTAAAGGTAGTAGAAGGAAGGAAATAAAAAAGAGTGAAAATAAATAAAATGAAGACTGAAAAAAATAAGAAAAAATGAATGAAACAAAAAATTTGTTTTGAAAAGATAAAATTGATGAACCTTTAGGTAGACTAATCAAGAAAAAAAGAGTACTCAAATAACCTAAGAAATGAAAGTTAAAACTGACACCACAGAAATACCAGGGATTGTAAGAGCCTACAATTTACACCAAAAAAAGTGAACAACCTAGAAGAAATGCGTAAATCTCTAGAAACACTCAATCTTCCAAGACTGAATTAGAAAATAGAAAATATGAACAGACCTATTACTAGTAATGAAATTAGTAATCAAAAAACTATTAATAAAGGTCCAAGACCAATCGTTTCACAGATAAATTCTACCAAACATTCAAAGGAGCATTAGTACCTATCATCAAACTATTACCAAAAAAAAAGAAAGAAAAGAAAGGGGAAGGAACACTTCCAAATTCATCTTGCCAAGCCAGCATCATCCTGATACTAAGAGCAGACAAAAACACTACAATAAGAGAATTAAAAGCCAATTTCCCTGATGAACACTGATACAAAAATCACAAAACTTAGCAAACCCAGTTCAATACATTAAAAGGATCATTCATCGTAATCAAGCAGGATTTATTCTAGGGATGCAAGGAGGATTCAACATCTGCAAATCAATCAATATGATATATCACATTTACAAAATCAGAGATAAAAGTCATATAACCATCTCAATAGGCACAGAAAAAGAATGTTACAAAATCCAGCCATTCATGATAAAAGCTTTCAATGAAGTGGGTTGAAAGGGAGACATACCTCAACATAATAAAGGCATGTGTGAAAAACCCACCAGTTTGCTTACTTAGCGGTGAAAGGTGAAAGCTTTTCCCCTAAGATCAGGAAAAGGAAAGTTTGGCCATTCTCATCACTCTTATTCAGCATAGTACTGGAAGTCCTAGCCATAGCAATCACGTAAAAACACACAAGAAAAAGAAATAATAATCATCCAAATTGGTAAGAAAGAAGTAAAACTGTCACTATTTACAGATGACATAATACTATACATAGAAAACCCTAAAGACTCTACCAAAAGCCTATTAGAATTAATAAATCCAGTAAATTTTTAGGATAAAAAATATGCAGAAATCTATTGCATTTCTATACATTAATAACAAAATATTAGAGAAATTAAGGAACAATCTCATTTATAATTGCAGCAAAAGTAATAAAATACCTAGGAATAAATTAAGCCAAAGAGGTGAAACTTCTCTACTTTTAAAACTATAAGACATTTGATAAAGGAAATTCATGATGACACAATAAATAGGAGGAAAAAACCCACCATGCTTATGGATTGGAAGAATTAATATTGTTAAATGCTTACACTGCCCAAAGTAATCTATGAATTCCATGTAATCCCTATCAAAATAGCATAACATCACTGACATAACTATAACAATCCTAAAATTTGTATAGTCAAAGCACTCTTGAGAAAGAGGAACAAAGCTGGATGTATCACACTCCCAGATTTCAAACCCTACTACAAAGCTATAGTAATCAAAACAGTACAGCTCTACTAGAAAATACACACATAGATCAAAAGAACAGGATAGAGAACCCAGAAATAAACCCACACTTACATGGTGAATTGATCTATGGCAAAGGAGGCAAGAATATACCATGGGAAAAAGTTTCTTTAGTGAGTGGTATTAGGAATACTGGATAGCTACATACAAGAGCCTGAAACTCAACCACTTTCTCATACCACATACGAAAACAAACTCAAAATGTATTAAACCTAAATGTAAGATCTGAAATCCTAAAACTCCTAAGCAAAAATATAGGCAATTATACTACTGGATATTGGTCTTAACAATATTTTTGTGATCTGTCTCCTCAGGCAAGAGCAATAAAAGCAAAACTATGTAATTGGGACTGCATCAAACTAAAAAGATTTTGCACAGTAAAAGAAACCATTGGCAAAACAAAAAGTAAACCTACCGAATGAGAGAAGATATTTGCAAATGGTATATCCACTCAGGAGTTATTATCCAAAATATCTAAAAACTCCTAGAACTCAATGCACACACACATATGCACACAAAATCCAACTGATAAATGGGCAGAGGACCTGAATAGACATTTTTCCAAAGAAAACCTACAAATAGCCAACAGATACATGAAAAAAAAATGCTCAACATCGCTAATCATCAGAGGGATGCAAATCAAAACCATAATGAAGTATCACCTGAATCAGAATAACTGGTATCAAAAGGAAAAGAAATAATACATGTTAGCAAGGATGTGCAGAAAAAGGAATCCTTGTGCCCTCTTCTTGGGAATGTAAGTTGGTGCAGCCAATATGGAAAAAGATATGGATGTTCCTCAAAAACTTAAAAATAGAAATGCCATACTCCAACAATTCCACCGCTGGGTATTCACCTAAAAACAAAACATTAATTTGAAAAGATATATACACACCTACATTCACTGAAGACTATTAGCAAGATATGGAGGCAACCTAAGTGTTCATTCATGGGTAGATAATATATTGTGAATATATACACATTTTACACACACACACACACACACACACACACACACAATTTCTCAGCCATAAATAAGAATGAAATCATTCCATTTGCAACAACACAGACATACCTAGAGGGTATCATTCTAAGTGTAATGTCAGACAGAGAAAGATAAATACTGTATAATTTCACTCATATGTGGAATCTGAAAAAAAGAAATGAACAAACAAAACAGAAAAAGACTCATAAATTCAGAGGACAAACCACTGATTGCCAGAGGGGCTGGGGCTATAGGGATGGGTGACATAGGTGAAAGGGATCAAGAGGTATAAACTTCCAGTTATAAAATAAGTCATGGGAATGTGAAGTACAGCATAGGAAAAATAGTAAAAAGTATTTGATAACATTGTATGATGGTCGATATTAACTATTTTTCTCATGGTAAGCATTTTGTAATGTATATAAATGTCAAACCACTATGTGGTGCACTTGAAATTAATATAATATTATATGTCAACTATATTTCAATTATAAATTGAATAAAAAGCTGGAGTTTAGCTTTAATTAAAATCATTCTACCTCTAGTTTCAAGTGTCTCCAGGAGTTTTGTCATCTCTATATTGTTGCAGACCTCTCCCTCTAGAGGGCCCTTTTTTAAAGTACCATGAGTTTGTGGGGGCTCTTACTCTCTCTAATCCAGCCCCACAATGTCCCAGTTACCCAATCATTCAAATGCCCCATAGAGAAAGCATCCTAGGAGTTTGGGTTTCCTCTATATTCCAGTCTTTCACATCACCTTGCAACCATCAAAACCTCTGCTGGTTTCTATTTCCTCTAGTTGAATGTTCCTCCCTATGGTAACCACATCCTCAGCCCATCTCCGGACAAGGTAAATATCCCATGGAAGATAATACCTTGTGAGCTAAATTTGCCAAGGAAATTTTATCCATCTGAATTTTAGTTTACTTGTTTTCCTTCTAAAGATCTCCTATGTCTGTGGAAGTATAAATTTTATCAGTACTCGGATAAAGTACAGAGTACTGATAAAATACAAAGTACTGATAAAATATGATTTTCCTTTTCTTAGGTGTTACAACAGGAATCATAGCTTGCCACTACCTGTTATAGCATAACAAGCAGTGAAATTAAATTCTGTATTGAGGCTTTTAATTGTTTAAACCTATGACTTTATCACTGTTAAGCTTTATATCCATTGCTCACACTTGAAATATTATGTTATTCAAAACTTTAAAAATTATTGCCAGTTCTGTCTCATCAATATTTTGATTAGCATATCATCTATATCCTTGATCAATAAATTAACTGGGAATAAGTTACTCTAACTAGGACAACTATAAATCTTTCCAGTGAAATATGAAAATTTTGCTTGAATTGATATCTCCATCAATTAATATTCCTTAAGCAATTATTTAACCAGATGTTAGATAATTCTTCATCAATGCTCTGGTCATTTCTTCACCAACAAAAGAGATTGTCAATGGAAGTTAAAGAAGGGAACATACCCTAGAGTAATTGTGGAAGGTTTGCTTAAAATAATCTACAACCAAGAATACCCTATCTGAAAAGGTTATCACTTAGAATATAAGGAGAAATAAAAAGTTTGCCAAACAAAAAAAAGTTAGAGTTCATCACCACTAAACAAACCTCACAAAATGTTAAAGGAAATTCTTTAAGTGCAAAAAAAATCTGTAACAAGAAGCAAGGAAATTACAAAAGGAAAAATATTCACTAGTAAAGGCAAACATATGATGATGGTAGTAGGTTAATCACTTAAAAACCCAGTATGGAGGTTAAGCACAAATGTAGTAAAATCAATTCTATCTACAAAAAATAGTCAAGGAATATACATAATAGAAGCATGTAACATATGACTTCATATACATATAATATGGAATATGGAATAAAAATGTCCTCTTGGAATGTGTTCAAACTTTAGCAACCATCAAATTAGTATATACTACTATACACATAGAATGTTATATATAAACCCCATGATAACCACAAACCATGACACACAAACAGAAAAATATCAAAGTGTAACATTAACAGAAGCCAACAAACCACAGACAATGAGAGCAAGAGGACTAAATGTGCCAACTGAAAAACACGGTGACCGAATGGGTAAAAAACAAGAGCTATCTACATGCAGCCTATAGAAGACTCACTTCAAACCTAAAAACACATACAGATTAAAAGCGAAGGGATCAAGTAAGCTATTCCATGCAAATAAAGCTGGGGGGGGGGGCTAGGGTAGCAATATCTACACCATAAAAAAATTGACTTTAAAAAAAAGCAGTAACAAGAGACAAGGGGTATTACATCATGATAAAAGGGTCAATCCAACCAGAGGATATAACAACTGTAAATATCAATGCAACCACCATAGGAGCACCTAACTATTGAAAGCAAGTATTGACATATAGGAAGGAAGAAGTTGACAATAATATTAAGGAACTTTAACACTCTGCTTATACCAATGGATAGAGCATCCAGACAGAAAATAAGGAAGCAGTGGCTTGGAACAACACGTTAGACCAAATGGACTTAACTGATACATATAGAACATTCCATCCCAAACCATCAGAATACACATTCTTTTCAAGTGCACGTGGAACATTCTCTAGGCTAGATCACATATTAGGCCACAAAACAAGCATCGATTAATTTAAAAAGACTGAAATCTTACCTAGTATATTTTCCAACCACAATGGTATGAAATTAGAATTACAAGAAAAAAAAAAAACCTGGAAAAAACACAAACACATGGAGGCTAAAAATTATGCTACTGAACAACCAAGGGTCAATGAACACGTGAAAGAGGAAATAAAAAAATACATAGAGATGAATGAAAATGGAAACATAATGGTCCAAAATCTTTGGGAAGCAGCAAAAGCAGTTTGAAGAGAGAGGTTTAGAGTGATGTAGGTCTATCTCAAGAAACAAGAAAAATCCCAAATAGTCTAAACTTAAAGGAACTAGAAAAAGAATAAACAAAGCCTAAAGTTAGTAGAAGGAAGATAATAATAAAGACTACAGCAGAAATAAAGACTAAAAATGTAGAAAGGAAAAACGAGGTCAAAAACTGGCTATTTGAAAACATAAATAAAATTGATAAACCTTTAGCTAGACTCATCAAGAAAAAAAAGAGTACTTTTTAAAAATCAGAAATGAAATAGGAAAAATAACAACTGACACCAGAGAAACACCATGGAAAAAATTAAAAGTGACTACTATGAAAAATCATATGCCAACAATCTGAACAACCTAGAGCAAGTGGGTAAGCTGCTAGAAACACAATTGTACAAAACTGAAACAGGAAGAAATAGAAAATGGAATAGATTAATGATTAGTAGTGAAATAGAATTGGTAATCAAAAAACTCCCAACAAACAAAAGTTCAGGACCAGAGGACTTCACAGGTGAATTCTACCAATATTTTAAAAAAAGTAATACCTATTCTCCTCAAACTATACCAAACAATAGAAGGGGAAGGAAAATTTCCTAATTCATTCTATAAGGCATTAACCTGATACCAAAATTAGATAAAAGCACTTAAAAAAAATGAATGAAAATTAAAGGCCAAAATCCCTGACAAACACCAATGCAAAAATCCAAAATATTAGCAAACTGAATTGAACAATACATTAAAACAATTATTATCATGAGCAAGTTGAATTTATTCCAAAGACACAAGCATGGTTCAATATTTGCAAATTAATCAATGTAATACATCACTTTAACAAGAGGAAAGATAAAAACCATATGATTATCTCAATAGGTGCTTAAAAAGCATTTGACAAAATGCAACATTAATAATAAAAACTCAACAAAGTAGGTTTGTAGGAAACATACCTCAGCATAATAAAGGCTATATGTGATATAGTCACTACTACATCCTTCTCAATGGTAAAAAACTAAAATGTTTTCCTCTCAGATCAGAACAAGATAAAAATGTCCACTTTCATCACTTTTCTTTAACATCGGACTAGAGGTTCTAGGCACAGCAATCACAGAAGAAAAAAAATAAAAATTCTCCAAATCAGTATAGAAGTAAAACCATGACTACTTGCAGCTGTATATAGAAAATCTTAAATACTCCACCAAAAAACCTATAGAATAAATGAATGCAGTAAAGTTTCAAGATGCACAATTAATATACAGAAATCCATTCCATTTCTATACATATCTAATAATGAAGTAGCAGAAAAAGAAATTTAAAAAGCAATCCATTTGTAATTGCAACAACAGCAAAAAATACTGGGAATAAATTTAACCAAGGAGGTGAAAGACCTATAGTCTGAAAAATCTAAGATATTGATAAAAGAAATTGACGATGACACAAACAAATGAAAGGATATACCATACTTATGGATTAAAAAAATTAGTCTTGTTAAAATGTCCATTCTATCCAAAGCAATCTATAGATCTAATGCAATCCTTGTCAAAATACCAATAGCATTTTTCACAGAACTAGATAAAATAATCTTAAAGTTTCTATGGAAACAAAGATCCCCAATAGCCAAAGCAATCCTGAGAAAGAACAGCTGGATATATCACACTCCCATATTTCAAGATATACTACAAAGCTAATGTAATCAAAACAGTATGGTCCTGGCACAAAAACAGACACATAGATCCATGAAACGGGATAAAGAATCAGGAAATAAACCCACACCTATAAGTAGCCACAAAATTCCTAAAAGAAAACAGATGGTAATCTCTTAGAAATCAGCAATAGCAATATGTGTACAGCTATTTCTTCTTAGGTAAGGGAAACAAAAGAAAAAATACACACTAGGACTACACCAAAATAAAATGCTTTTGCACAGCAAAAGAAACCATCAACCATCCAAAAAGGCAACCTACTGAATGGGAGAAGATATTTGCAAATGACATACCCAATTAGGAGTTAATATTCAAAATATGTAAAACACACACACACAGACTCAATACTGAGGGAAAATAATCCTATTAAAACACTGGGTAGAGGACCTGGATAAACATTTTTCCAAAGGAGACATACAGATAGCCAAGAGACATGTGAAAAGATGCTAAAAATCACTAATCATCAGGAAAATGCAAATCAAAATCAAAATGAGTTATCACCTTATACCCGCAGAATGGCCAGTAGCAGAAAGGCAAGAATTAACAACTAATTCTTGTGAGCATGCCGAAAAAAGGGAACCCTCACACACTGTCAATGGAAATGTAAATTTGTACCCAATGTGGAAAACAGTATTGGGGTCCTCTAAAAATCAATAATTGAAGTATCATACAATCCAGTAATTTCACCCCTGGGCATTTACCTCAGGAAAAGAAACACTAATATGCAGTCATTGAGACATTATTTCCAATAGTCAAGACATAGAGGCAACTTAAGTGTCCACTGACAGATGAATGGATGCAATGGAATATTACTCACCATAAAAAGAATGAAATCTTGCTATTTGTGACAACCTGAATTGACATAGAGGGTATTGTGCTAAGTGAAATAAATCAGATGGAGAAAGACAAATACCACATGATTTCATCTATATGTGGAATCTAAAAAAATAAACAGAAACAGACTTATATGTTTAGAGAACAAACTGATAGTTGTCAGAGGGAAGGAGGTTAGGGGAATGCACAAAATAAGTAAAAGTGATTAAGAGGTACAAACTTCCAGTTGAAAAATAAATAAGGAACAGAGATGAAAAGTGCAACATAGGAAATATAGTCAATAACATTATAATAACGTATGTTGACAGATGGTGACCATAGTGCACACTGAGTAATGTATAGAATTGTCAGATCACTATGTTGTACACCTGAAATTAATATAACACTGTATGTCAACTATACTTCAATAATAAAAATCAAATAAAAAATTTGTCTCAGTTATTTTTTAAAAAAGAATGTGCTCTCACATTTTATTTTTTTAAAGATTTTACGTATTTATTTATTTGACAGGAGGATGGGGAGATAGCACAAGCAGGGGGAGCAGCAGAGAGAGGGGGAGAAGCAGGCTCCCCGTTAAGCAGAGCCTGAGGTGGGACTCAATCCCAGATCTTTGGGATCATAACCTGAACTGAAGGCAGAAACTTAACCAAATGAGCCACCCAGGCCCCCAGTGCTCTCAAATTTTAAACTTTAGTAATGAGAGACATTAATCACCTAGAAATTGGATAGTCAGTGTGAGCTACAAGTTGAAGAACAAACAAAAAATTTGTAATGACTAAAACAATTCTTCAAAAAAATATTCCCCACCAGAATGGTACATTTTTTACCAAGGATATACCTTCACTAACATATCATCCAAAGTCCATAATACAGAGATTAAACCTTATGGTTATGGGTTTGGACAAGTGTATAATAACATATATCCATCATTATAATATCATAAAGAGTATTTTTACTTTCCTAAAAAATCCTCTGTGATCTGCCTATTCATCTCTCCCTCATCCTACCCTAGCAACCACTGATCTTGTTCTCTCCCTAGTTTTTCCTTTTCCAAAATGTCATAAAGTTGAAATCATACAGTTTGCAGCCTTCTCAGACTGGCTGTTTTTACATAACAAAATACACTTAAGGTTCTCCCATGTCGTTTCATGGCTTGATAGCTCATTTCCTTTTAGTACTGAGTAATATTGCATTGTATGTATATACTATGGGTTACCCATTTACCTTGAGAAGGACATCATGATTGCTTCCATGTTTTGGCAATTAGTTATAAAGCTGCTAGGAACATCTGTCTACAGTCCCCCCACCCCACCTCCATGGACATAAGTTTTCAACTCCTTTGAGTAAATGCCAAGGAAAGCAATTGCTGGATTATGGTAATAGTATGTTTAGTTTTGTAAGAAACTGCCAACCTGCCTTACAGAGTAGCTGTGCTGTTCTACATTTCCATGAGCAATGTTTGAGAGTTTCTTTTGTTGCATATCTATGTCGGGATTTGATATTATCAGTATTCCAGATTTTGACCATTTTAGTGGGTGTATAGTGGTGTCTCGTTGTTTTTATTTTCATCTCCCTGATGATATACGCTGTAGAGAATCTTTTCATACACTTATTTGCCATCTGCATATATTCTTGGGTGAGTTTTTGAAGACTTTGGACCATTTTTTAAATTGGGTTGTTTATTTTTTTGTTGAATTTTTTGAGTTCTTCATATACTTTGGATAAGAGTCCTTTACCCAGTATGTCTTTTGCAAATATTTTCAAAATATTGAAGACTGTGGCTTGTCTTCTAATTCTCTTGATACTATCTTTCACAGAGAAAGTTTTAATTTCAATGAAGTTTAGCTTATTATTTCTTTCATAGATCCTGTCTATAGTAGTGTTTAAACTACAGATTGTTTCACACTTGTAGATATTGAAATCATTTGTTAAATCACCATCAGACTTTCTAAAAAGAACATTAAATATATCAAAGAATTTCTTGTAAAAATGCTAAGTACTATTTTGGAAAACTTGCTTTTATTATATATAGAGATATAGATATAGATACACACACACTTAACCACAGAGAGGTGTGATGAGGTATAGATAATATATTGCTTATTATGGCATTGAAAACATACCTCAACATTCACAGGAAAGCATAGCTGTTTACTCACAGCAAGGCATCCTATGGTGCCTGGCATTGAATCCACCCACTAAGTTGGTAGGCGGGTAATGATAGGCAGACAAAACTAGGTGGGAAGTTTGGCATTTCCTAGTATATTCTTTAGTATTGTGCATACACATCCATCCATGATCACTGGAGGTGCTATACTGTCTACTAATTGGGCTTCTTCCCACATGAGCTTAATCAGTTACAGTATCCATTCATATACTATCTTGGTTTCCCTTTAGACTCTGACTTTATATCTAAATGTCACTTATTTTATCTGACCCCCTTGGATCTGACAACCTGAATTTTTATTGCTGGTTCATACTTGGCTTTATCTCTTCTTGACCAACTCTGGATTTATTAATTATAACATATTCAGTTCCTCAGTTCTGACCCAAGTCTCTTAAGAATTCAGTATCCATCAGTATCCTCCCATTGACCCATATGGACTATAGCTAGGAAAAATTTTACTCTCACCCACTGTTGACAACTGCTGCCCTACAGAGCTGTGCTCTCAATTATGATACTAAGCATAATTTTCTATGATTATGGCCAATTTCATTTGTAGTGTGGGCAAGGAGAATGGAGGTTTAATATAAAAAATCACAATTAAAACAAAAAAAAAGCACAACTTTCCTGATAAGTGAATATATGTTAGAACACTAAAAGCCAGCACCTAGAGAAGACTAGAAAAGGCAAAACAAGGCAAGTAAAGTGTGTATGTGTTGGGTAGTGAGAAAAGAGGTAAAATAGGTTGGCTTTTGGAACTCAGTTAGAAAGGGACCAGAACAGAATTTTAGTACAGTGAGTTAAACCACACTGCCATATGATGGTACAGGTGGTAAGGTTAATGGTACCCGGGTTCAGAAGTTCTGGACATGGTGCCTTCTTATATGAATGAATTCCTATAGGAATATTCTGTGACTCAGACAAAATCTAAAAATTATAGATCAATTTAATAAGTCATCACTTGAATTAAAATTACAGATAGACAAACAAGAAGCATGGCTCCGTACCAAAGATTAATGAACACTAGATCAGAACTCCCTACCACTTCCTGCTTCTGCTTAAATGACACCTATTTAAACCAACAAGAGACAGTGATGTAGATCATAGATTATGCAATTAAATTTGTTATGTTATGTTAGAACTGAACTGGTCAGAGTGACAATAGTAGGTAGATAGATAGCATGAACCAGGTGAACAAGTCAGGGACCAGTGACACAGGGAGAAGACACTTCTGAAATGAACTGCCAAGAGGCTGGGTAGGTAGAATAAAGTTTTAGTGTCACCTCAAATCTGGGAGGTAAAGAAGAAAGGAGAGTCTGTACGCAGCCTCTAGTTGCTCTAGGACCAAGAAGTGCTTAAGAGCAACACCTTGGGTTGAATATCACCTTGTCTTAATAGCTTGAGTGGACCACTTATCTTATCAGGTCACTAATCATGCATTGAATGCAAAAGGAAGTTGGTAACTGAACTAATTAATAAGTCAAAGATCAATAAAGATAAGAGCCATCCAGTGCAAAGTGGAGGCTGATATCTTTAGAGAGTAGAAAAAGCAGATGCTGACATATTACAGAGCATAGACTTTCACTCAGAATTTTGGATTCTCAGGGAGCCCATAAACTTTTGTTAGAAATACTCAAATCCAGAGGTGCCTAGATGGGTCAGTCGGTTGAGCATCCCACTCTTGGTTTTGGCTGAGGTCATGATCTCAGAGTCACGAGATCAAGCCCCAAGTCAGGCTTTGCTCTTAGTGGAGTCTGCTCATCTCTCTCCCTCCTCCTCTACCCCTCTGCCCTTCTGCCTGTGCATGCTATCTTTATAAAATAAATGAAATCTTAAAAACATATATATTCAAATCCATATATAGTCTAGGCATTTTCAAATGATGAGATAATATGCCTGCATATATTTATGTTCACTATTCTTTTCAAATCTCTGTAGGTATTATAAGATCAAATATGAATTAATTTAAAAGATACATTGTTTTATTGAATTCATACAAGTTTATTGTCATTAGCTATTTTCTCAGTAATTGCAAATACTAGAACATAACTACTATCAGATACTGGTCTAAGAAAATGTTTGCTGTTAGAAATATTCACCACAGTCACATAGGCTGAGAATTACTGCTTTTAAAGAAAAAAACAGGCACCATCACCCCAAAGAGAAAGCAACTAGAACTGAGGGCAGGGGATATGTTGAAGGCAGTGTGCTCAAGTGGAGAGAACAGAAGGCCTTGTCATCAGTTCAGGTCCCCTCTGCACCATTTCCTAGCTCTGGGATCCTGAGAAAATTATGCATCTTTCTATGGCTAGTTTCATCAATAAGTTACAATATTATCCAAATTTAGAATGTTGTTGCAAGGATTAATGGCAACATATGAGAAGAATCTGGAACATAACAGCTACTCAATAAATTGTAACCATTCGTAGCTACTTTGAAAGAGAAGGTAATTAATTCTGAGAAACATATGAAGTTCAAAATAAGGGAAACTAAAAAAAAAGTTGAAAATTTGACCAAAGGATCATAAATACAGAGTCAAAGCTTAGACAGGATCTGCCACTAAGGCGGTGAACATGAATTTCATGTAACCTGTGGACTCCAGATGCTTCCTCAGTAAAATAAAGCAGCTCAGTTTTAAATCCTATAATTTTCCTTAAATTACTTTTAAGGAGAATAAGATTGTCAATCCCAGATATAGGCATTGGTTGAACTACTGAGGAACTGCTGCACACTCTTGGCAGCTCTTTGATCTCTGCTCCTGCCCCACACCCCAGGGCCTCAAAGAACCTAGAAGGACCAAGCCTATGGCAAGCCTGCTGGCAACTACATAAAGCTCCAAGAATTCAAAGTCACATAAGTGGATTCAGAATGAATTTCCAGCTGTTATTGGTGACTAGTTTACCATGTTATAATAAACCCAGGGAAAATTACAAAATACCATGCCTCTTTTTTTTAAATTTTTTTATTTAATTTCTTTTCAGTGTAACAGAATTGTTTATGCACTACACCCAGTGCTCCGTGCGATACGTGCCCTCCATAAAACCCACCACCTGGCTCCCCCAACCTCCCACCCCCTGCCCCTTCAAAACCCTCAGAATGTTTTTCAGAGTCCATAGTCTCATGGTTCAGCTCCCCTTCCAATTTCCCTCAACTCCCTTTTCCTCTCATCTCCCCATGTCCTCTGTGTTATTTGTTATGCTCCACAAATAAGTGAAACCATATGATCATTGACTCTCTCTGCTTGACTTATTTTACTCAGTGTAATCTCTTCCAGTCCCGTCCATGTTGATACAAAAGTTGGGGATTCATCCTTTCTGGTGGAGACATAAT
>RCUC01114325.1:0-15663 GCA_003697995.1 Taxidea taxus jeffersonii | reverse complement strand
GGGGGGGGGGAGGGAGAGGGTCTCCACCTGCTTCTTTGGTTTGGTCTCTGGCTGCCCTGAAGATAAGCCCTAAGCCCAGGTAGCTACCAGGAGCCCCAGGACCTGCCCAAAGGGGGCCTGTGGATGCTCTTGGGAATAATTCTGCAGGTGCAGGGGGAGAGAGAAGTGGCGCTTTCCTCCCTCTACTTTCATATCACCCCATTTTTGTTTTTTCTTTTTTTTAAAGATTTTATTTATTTATTTAACAGACAGATATCACAAGCAGGTGGAGAGGCAGGCAGAGAGAGAGGAGGAAGCAGGCTTACTGACGAGCAGAGAGCCCAATGCGGAGCTCGATTCGAGGAGCCTGGGATCATGGCCTGAGCTGAAGGCAGAGGCTTTAACCCACTGAGCCACCCAGGCGTCCCCATTTTTGTTTTTTCAATATGATTTTTACCTTTAAACTCTAGAGGCTCAGAAAGGCATCCCTGTCTCAGGAGCTCACCATTCTGAGGTTTCCCTCACCTGCCTACCCCGACTCTGCTGGCTCAGAGTCTCTAAGGGAGAGGTCTTCCTTAACGCTTTAGAAAAACAAACAAACAAACAAACAAAAAAACCCAAAAAGCAAAGGAATGCATTTTTTCCTTCCCCCTTCTCATTCTGCTCTACTGACCTTTTGCTTAGCGTTTTGCTAATGTCATTTTCACTCTTGGTTGGGCTTTCCCTACAGTAAGGAAGACTTCTTTATGAAGCTGTGGTGATAAGCTGGGGTCACGCATCCAGTCACATGGATCAGCTCCTCCTTCAGTATCAAATACCTCTAATCTAATCAGGAAAACAGCAAAACTCTGCAAAGTGCCCTTGTTAATCCCGTCACTTACTACCTCACCAGATTTTGAAAAATGCAGTTTAATTAGCAAATAAAAAGAACTTAATCTTTCCCTATATTATTCACACAAGTAAAAATATATGCATTGGATGAAGATAAAAATAAATTACGTTAGGGCTCCTACCCAGGCAGGGGCTGGGAGAGGCAGGAGGGGAATCACCCTGATCTTGGGAATGAAGCAAAGTCTGGTCTTTCTTAAGGTTTCACCAGAACTATACAGAGGAGCGCCTTTCTTCATAAATATTTCACACATACTTAATATATGGAAGAACAAATTTTTAAGCCAAAAGGTATTTTTTAACACAGAGGAATAGACTCTCTTTCAGATTATAGATTTTAGTCACCTGTAATAGGGCACAGTAAAGCTGACACTGTGGATTTTAACAAAAACTGGAAAAGCCAACAGATGGAGTTTTCCCCAATAATTTTTTTTTAAAAAAGGGAATTAAAATCCTATTTAAAAAGGTGATTACAACAAGGAGAAAAATACGATTTTTTTTTTTTTTTGGTCTTTCCTTTTTAACTCAAGCCACTTCTACCTTTTCCATATTCATAAAATGTATATGGAGCTAATTTTGAATGTGCCCTTTATGACTATGTCACAGTCATAATATCACCATGTTCCAAAGGCGTAATTAAAGATTTACCTAGATTTATGAGGCTTTATCATTATCAATAGGGTTAAGGAATGCCGGGGAGGCACATTGTTGGAAGATTTTGCTCAGCAGTTTCTTGAGCAATGAGAGTACTGGTATTACTTTAGTGCTCAAAAAAATGACTGTTCGGCACTAATATATGGCCCTTTATTAGAAAGGGAACACCAAAGACACTTCAGTCAAAACACTTCAGTGGCCCACCTCTTCCTTTCGGGGGAAGGAATCTGGGAGAAGGCAAAACATCTTGCTCATCGGAATGCATGAGATGGAAACATTAGCTCCCTCCAGCAGCAGGTAGCTGGACTCTCAGATCCCCTTAATAAAGGCTGAGCCATATTAAGATGGACCAGGGCACCTGAAGACAATAGGTGTGCCTGACGCTGCCCCTCCCCCAGCCCTCCGAAAACCAGGGCCTGCCCTCCTCTTTGCCACTCCCCATTTATCCAGCGAGGCATAGTTTGACTGCGCCTGGTTCTCATCCTGCTCTCTTTCCATGGCCTTCCCTGTCTACAGCCTGGCAATTCTGCAAAAAGCAGGTCACCGTTGCTGAGCTAACAGTGATGCTTTCTTGCTTTATTGAGCTAGCATTCCATTTTCTCATTCCCAGGGCAGTCTCTCCATTCAGAGCAAGGGCAAGCCATTTCTTATGCGACATATCTTTCACAAGGTAAATGAGCAGATCTGGGCCGCATGGCGTGGCACCCCGTCTTCGGGCTGGGGAAGGAAAAGGCATGTGTTGGAGGTGCTGTCATTCTGACAACACCTGCACTGTGGTGATGGCTAGTGTCTCCTGTCCTCTGTTGGCCTCTGTGGACACTGCTTCCTTCTTCCCGTTCCTACTTGTATGAGTCAGAGTTCAGCAATCTGAAGAAAGACAACTGATGGGATAAAATTGGTGATGGTGGATTGAGAGATACATAGATGGATAAATAGATGGATAGACAAATAAGTAGACGGATAGATAGATGGCTAGATAGATGGTTAGATGGATAGATGGATAAATAGGTAGATGGATAGATGCATAGATAAATGGACAGAGGTAGACAGATAGATGGTTAGATGGATAGATAGATAGATGGATAGATAGATGGCTATATGGCTATATGGATAAATAAATAGATAGGTAAATGGATAGATGGATAGATGGATAGGTAGATGGACAAATAGATGGATAGATGGATGGATAGGTGGATAGATAGATGATGGATGATAGGCAGATGAAAACATACACATGTACGTATGCACACACACACACACATACAGTATACAGACATAGATTTATTTTGAAGAATTGGCTCATGTGATCACACAGTCTAGTGGGTCCAAAATATGTAGGACCTGTGGACAGCCTGGAGACTCAGGGAGGAACTGACTTTGTTGTTCAAGTCTGTAGGTGGTCAGCTGGCAAAGGAAGGTCAACTATTGGGATGAGGCTCATCCACACTACAGAGGGAAATCTGCTCTACTCAGGCTGTACTGATTTAAATGTTAATCCCCTCCAAAAAGTAACCCTCTCTGCAATATCCAGGCACGTTTGACCAACTACATGGGCAAGGTGGCCTTTCCAGGTGGACACATATTATCAACCATCACACTTCCTGTTTTTGGAGCTGCTGAGTTTCGCCTCACTGGTTCTCCACAAATAGATCCTTACACACATGCTATTTATCTGCAATATAACCTGACCTTCCACGGTGACATCTGACACATGGCGACCTCGCCGTTGTTTAGGTTGAAATAACAGAGATACTTCTGGCTGCCAAGGAAGGCAGTTCAAAGGGAAAGTTGATGAACGCCTGGCATTACAAGCCAAGGCTGACTCTGCCTTTCCTTCAGAGGACCTCTGCTTGATGCTACTTCCTTTGGAAGGATCTGGAATGAGGCTCTTGGGTAGGTAGAGGGGTTCAGGAGCACCTTCCTGGGTCCTTCTTAGAGTTTGGATTCCTTCTGCAGGCTATGCATTCTTGCATGACCTCTACTTCAGCAATGTTTTGTGCACATGTATAAGGCACTTTGTGCCTTTCCCCTTCCCAAGACCGGCTTCAGGTGGACACGACCAAGAGGAGCTTGAAGACTAATTTCTGGGTGATTCAACTCTATTTATTTATTTATTTATCTATTTATCTATTTATTTATTTATTTGTTGTTTGCTTTTGTTTTTGGGTGATTCAGTTCTGTCTATGGTCTTGATTCTGCAGGTTATCCCATGTATTCTCCACTTTAGCTGCTGATACAGTGCTGGTGCCGGAGTGATTATTTGAGAAGGTGTTGACCTAGCTTGAACCCAACCCTCTCCAAAAACCTCTAGAAAAGGCTGTGCGGTCTGAGGTTCCTGTTCCAGCTCTGGGTAGAGTCTGATCCCACGCTGGGGATATGGCCAAGTCCACATCTCACACTCGATACATAACAAAGATTATCTTTATCTGGAGCCTGTGGCTGTTGAGACTGTTCCTTCCACACAACAGCAGTGGTGGTTTGGAGTGGTAATGACAGATGCTGAGTTTGTTTGCCATGCAGGTGACAAGACGGACAGGAGTTTTGGTGGCTCTGGCCTCCAGCTCCTTCTGGCTTCCCACTGGAGTCTGGCATGTAGATACCCCCTCAGCCTGGCACAGGACAGAAGGCTCCTTATCGACGTTAATGATTCAGTTTGAGCATCTACTGGGAGGTGGCCAATGTTGCACTTAATGACATTGACTGAAGAAATGGTAAAATAAATTAATAACCAGAAAGAGGACAAAGTCCCTTCCTGGGTTTCCTGGGCTGGGGTTGCATCTCTACCTCCTTATGTCCTTTTCCTTTAGGATTCCTGCCCTTAGTCAGGAGAGCACACTAACAAAGCAGAAATTAAATCAGTGGGAGCCCAGGTGGTTATGTTACACTTCCCCTTAGCATGGTGCCTCCTCCTTTGGTCTAGCTTCCTGTGCCCTGCCTCTGTTCTCACTCCCCAAGCTGCTCAAAGGGCTCTCTGTCTCATCTCATCCAGCCACAGATGCCAGCTCTTGCAGGGAGATTAGAAAGTGCTCTCAGACAGGGAGGAGACACTGCTCCCTGCCCCAGGGGTGAAGCTTCCCAGCTCCTAAAACACAGAATCCACCCGTGCCCCCCACTTTGCTGTTGCCTATGTCAGTCTGTTCATTGCATGGTCAGGAAAAGGCCTTGAAGCCACAAAATGCTGGGTGGCTCTCATAATCACTCTAAATTATGACACCTTCTTGTTCTTAAAAGTGGCCACTGCACATTGAAGATAAACCAGGACAAGATGAGGGAACACAGTGCGGTTCTGCTTGGTTCTTTAAAGACTGATAAGTGGCTTTAAATCTCTCCTATCCAGGGTAGTTAAAACCTCAATATCAAACTGGAGAGCCACATGTCTTGCCCTGTCATCTCTCACCCTAATGAGCTCTGGGAACAGACGACCCAGGATTCGCCACCAAGCGGCTCATCATATATGTTCTGCATATAGTGAAATTAAGGGGTGAGATGACAAGAAGGTGACATCGCTCAACTTATTTTTTAAATTGCTTACTTTTATCAGGCTACTGAGCAGGTTGTGGTCATATACACAGAATTACATGCCAGCCCCAATGGGAACCTCTGCACAGGGGAATGGTCAGATAAGACAGCAGACCTGAGCAGGAGCAAAACGGCCTGACCACAGTTATCATCGGCATGACAGAAATTCTGTCAAGGCATCCAGCTCTCACTTTCAATATCATGCACGTGCAAGAGAAGGAACATCTGCGGCATGCCCAGCAATATGTTTTAGCAACGTTTTTCAAGACCAAAATTAACATTAACAGGAAGACAGGTTTGTGTTTCTCTGTATTTTCACTTATTAACACAACAATCTGAAGGTGATTAGCAATTCTGTGCTATGTTGGGCTGTGGGTTTCCGTGTGTGGCACTGAGGCGTCACACAGACATCCTCTCTCTTAACTCAGAGTTTGGGCTTGGGCAAATTTCAGGGAACCAAATAGCTTAGAGAAGCTTGGGTATTTTTCAGTCCGTGTTTAGGCATGAGGAAACATGCACCCAAGAAAATAGAAGTGCCACCCTATCATGGTATTGGCCCTTCTCCAGTATTTATCAAGTGCCTATCATGAGCCGGATTCCATTGAGAGAGGGTGTGAGGCCCGGAGCTTACTCTGTATGACCTGTTGCCATGGAGTCCCTCTATTCATTCACTCACTGGTTTCTTCATTCACTCATTCATCCTCATTAGCATAGCAACTCCTGAGTGACAGTTATTTTCCTAGACAAGCCCTGAGTTAGAGTGGCAATCAGACCTCAAGCTTCCTGAACAGATCTCAAAGACAAGTAATGAGACAAGCACATTCACACATGACTTCACCACAAGTCACTAGGACCAGGTGCTTTGCCAAACCACCTTTGGTTTGTTTGTTGGGAGGCCCAGTGGAGCAGAGGATAATTCTGGTTGTTGATCCACAGGTGGATCTTTCAAGTCTCCAAGAATCTCTACTGTCTTATCTTAGTGGGTTGGTGTGAAGATTAAAAGACCTTAATATAGAGAGTGGCCACACAGGAGTCCAATAATGATACCTGTGTTCACCATCAATGTCATCGCCACCACCATCATATTGCCATGATCACGATCACCGTCATCACTGCCATCATCACTACCATCACCATCACCACTACCATCACCATTACCGACATCATCATCACTACCATCATCACTATGACTACCATCACCATCACTGTCACCACCATCACCATCATCACCAGCATCATCACCATCACCACCATCACTACCATCACCAACATCATCACCATCACCACCATCACTACCATCACCAACATCATCACCATCACCACCATCACTACCATCACCAACATCATCACCATCATCACCATCACCATCATCACCATCACCAACATCATCACCATCACCACTATCATCACTAACATCATCACCACCATCACTATCACCACCATAATCACCATCACTACCATTACCATCATCACCAACATCACCACCATCATCACCATCACCACCAACATCATGGTCACTATTGTCTTCATCACAAGTGGGATTTTCTGTTTGTCCCTCCAGATATGCTCCCCATCCTTCTCCACCCTCCCCTGTCCCCCAGGAAGCTGACCATATGTAGTTCATCCACAGAATCCCTTGCCCTCTGACATCCAGCTGGGAGTGGCCAATGGAGAACCCCACAAGAGAAGAAGGTCAGAGAGAGGGAAGTCAGAGCTTTTACTGCCCTGGCATTTTCCCTCTGTGCCACAGATCAACAGTGGCTGCATTCTTCTACCAAGGCCACAGTTCCTGGAAGTTGGCCCTCTCCTAAGACTGCAGTCCCAGGGGTCTCAAAATGGTTCCTTCCTCAGCCTTTCAGGCATTGAAATAGTAACAGTGATGGTTGTCCATTGGTGCTATCCCTTGGGTGCTTTATAATCCTTGGTGTTTTTGCTCAGTCCCTCCCATGCCATTGTAAGGAGTCTTGTCATTAAACTCTTGTATCATCCTGCAGTGTGCCCTGATTTCCTGCCAGGACTCTGACCATCCAACCATAACATGGCCATTACTATCAGTGTTATTATCAGGGTCTGCCCAACAAGGGACTCTTTCTGTGTTGCCAGCCACTGCTTGCTGATTCCAAGACAAGGTGCACATTTCTTTAGCAAACTTCTGATTATTAACACTGAAAGCTCCAGTATCTGATGGTTGGACCCTCCGGGACTCAGCTCAAGCCTTGTCTCCTACAAGAGCCCTCACTGGCCTCTCCTTCTCCCAGCTTCATCCTCCAGAGTCCAGGTGACAACTGTCTGAGAGCACCTCTCACCTGGGAGCATGATTTCCTTCTGTACCCCTGCCCTGGAGCTCCTGCAGAGAAGGGCAGGGACTGTCACCTTCCTCACCCCAGCATTTCAGATAGAATGTTCTCGAAGTGCCCTCATGGTATGCAGGCAGGAAGGAGGGACAGATGGTGACAAGTACTACCGTCACTACAGTTCGTGCCAGGACCAGGTGATGCTGACAGCTGTCCCCGAAAACTGATGCTGCCATCCGATGCTTGCACGCAGGAGGGATTAGGAAACATTTGTCCAATTAAACAAAAAGAAGCACCACACATACCACTGATGAGAGGCTACTATCCTGCTACACCTTGAGCTAAGTACATTCATATGCTCTTTCCCTGAACGCTCAGAATAACCGTGCTGTGGGGAGACTGAGGTAGGAACTAGCTGGAGGCCCAGGTCTATTGGACTCTGAGTGTCTAAACTCCCACTCAGCAAGGTCCTGTCTATAGTATGGGGGAACCTGGAGGTCAGCAACCGGAGCCTCTACACTTCTGCTGCATCATCGTCATGGATGTCAAGTGTGTGTGTCAGCTCTGTCCCCAGGCCCACGCCCGCTCAGTGCGTCAAATGGAGCCATGATGGCATCTGACTTTTGGCCACTGTGAGCATCGATGGGATAATTCCTGACCCGAGATCCCAAGTTATTATCTAACAGCTCTGGTGGGCAGAGAAAATGCTCCCCTCCCCCAGGTCCTTATGCTTCCTAATACCTGGAACTTTCAGCTTATACGGCAAAGAGTGACTGTTGCCTTAAATGGCAAGAACTATGATTAAGTTAGGGACCTTAAAAGAAGGAGCTTAGCTTAGGTTATCAGTGTGGTCCCTGCATGTGATCACACGTAGTCCTAGATGAGAGAGGCAGAGGGAGCTAAGACCCAGTTACACACACACACACACACACACACACACACACACACACACTCTAGAAGGGGACCTAAAGACAGATGTGAGATTGGAGTCATGGGCTTGAAGACAAGGAATGCCCAGGCTTGCCAGCTGGAAGAGGCAAGGAGAGGGTGTCCTCCCGGCCCCCCGAGGGAGCACAGCCCCATGGACACCCTAATCTTGGACTTCCAGCTTCAAAACTAGGGGAGAATACCTTCTCTTGATTAAGCCACCAGGCTAGGGGGAATGGAGTATGGCAGCCCTCAGAAGCTGACAGGAGAGGCCACTAAATCCCTCCATGTTTCTATCATGATCCATCTGCTTGGGTGCATGGTCTAAAGAAGGGGAACAGCCTGGGGCACGGGCCTTGCCCTTTGCGAGCTGCTGAGATGCAGCTGGGCAGGAGTCCCTCTCCTTGTGCTCCCATGTGGGATGAGGGCCTGGGCTCTTGGGCTTTCCTTGATATCATGTTATCCACCCATAAGAGACCAGGATGTGGGGTAATAGATTTTCTTGCTCACCACATCACTTAAAACAGATGCAAAATCTGGGCAGTACAAAGCAAGCTGATCTCCCTGGTCCCGAAATATCTATGGGTCAGCAGCCCTGGCTTCAGGGATCCATGTGGGAAGAGAGGCTCCTCCCCTCCTATGCAGGCTTCCCTGGAAGACAAGCTACTGCTTGCAGAGAGGGGAGGCCAGGGCAGCTGGCCCCTCTCCCGTGGCCCCTAGCCTCCGCCAGACATCTGCATTAGGGACCAGCCCAGGAGCACACAATCCAGGCCTTCTGTCCCACTTCGGGAGAGCACAGCAGGTTGCAAATGGAGTTCGGGGACATTACAGTGGGATCACCTTTAATCCTCCTGATTTATACGGAGCAGTCACTTGCACACGTTGGAATGGACCTGGGATGAGGGGCAAAGCCTTCCTGTGGGAAGTACATGGTGCCTCTGCTGCTGCCCCTGCAGGACCTGATGGTTAGACATCAGGTTGGCATGCAGAGGTGGAGGTGGGGGTGGATGCCCTGGCCCTACAGGGGACCGGTAGTGGGGAGATGGGAGAGGCCGCCTAGGGAGCAGAGAGGAGACACCAATGTAGGAGAGAAGACAGGGGTTTCATGCCCGAGTTTCCTCTCTGTGAGGGGGTTCTAGAGCACTGCAGGCAAGGGACCATCCATCAGGTGGAAAAGCCCGACAGACACAAGGCACGGGCTGCCGGGGTGCCACTCCAGGAGCCTGGGCTGGCCCAGGAGGCACTGCGTCCCTGGCTGGAGGGGGAGCCAGCGCTGTCGGGAGACGTGGTCTCCACTACGTGGAGGAGGCCTGGAAGCTCCGATCTAACAGCTCCCATAATTGAGTGAGCCGGTGCCCGTCAGGCACTGAAACTTCAAATTTGATCTGGTCAGCGTGGCCAGGCGCTGCCAAGGTGGTTTGAAGCTGGATTTGGACTGCCGTGGGAGCTGTCTCCATCAATGAAACAAACAGTCTCTGAGGTTAGTGGGCTGTGACAGCTGCCCGCACCATTCTCAGAGGGGAGGAAGGGGAGGAGACGGGCTCCTGGCTGGAGCCTCTAGGGCTGGGCATGCACCTGGGCTGTGCCCACGCCTACGCATCCCTGGCTGCCTCCTTGTTTCCCTCGGGGACTGAGTACCCGAGGGGTCCAGGGGTCTGCTGAGGGATGGGCAGGGCCCGGGTGGGGAGGAAACTTGAGTTGAAATTGTGCTTGTCACCGGTCCTTATGGGCGTGGCTTGTAGCCCATCTGAGCCTCAGTTTCTAGTGTTGGAAAATGGGGATAGCCACAAGCTTCCCAGTAGCCCCGGGATAGAAGTGCGAGTTGGGGTAAGCCTTACAGACCCTGGGCTTGGGGCCTTACTGCTCTGGGGGCTCCCGTGGCCAGCATTGCTTGCCAGCTGCTTCTTGTTTTCCTGAAGAGTTAGTGAGCACCTGCCTTGGTACTGGCATTGAGGCTGGGGCTATGGCTGAGAAGGACCTCCTGTCTCTGCCCTCAGGGAGCTTAAACTCTAGTGGCAGAGGACAAACTGTCAACAACAGATGATAAGGAACATTGCAGACACCTAGAACATCTCTGATAACACCCGTGAAGAAAATCCAGAAAAGCAGAGAGAAAGAAGGAGCTCCCAGTTAGGCCACGCTGTGGCACCGGTTGGGGGGGCCTGCCATTCCCATGATGGCAGTGGTGCCCCAGGGGTCCGCGCAGGGTTCTGTGCAGCAGCCCTGAGGATGATCAGGGAGTCAGTCTCAAGAGATGACCTGAGTAAAGAATTGGGGGAAGAGAGAGCTAGTCAGAGAGCCATCCAGAAGTGCAACTGACCTTGGCAAGGGCGAGGTGGTCCAGCGAGAGAAGGGGGAGGAAATGTAAGAGGCTGGACATGTGGTCTTGGCGGCCATGGTAAGAGGTCTGAATCTCATCTTAAGTGCAGCCAGAATGCACTGCAGAGCCATAAACAAGGTCGTCACTGTGATTTATGCTTTAAAAGCCACGGCGTACCCCTGACGACACCAGCCTCTTCGTTCTGCTCCTCCAGCAACTGGAAATCCAGGGGACTAGCTCCTCCCATCCTTACCAGACCCAAAGTCACTTTCAGAAGGGTTTCAGTTGAAGTTGAACATGACCACAGGACTTCCTCATGTGACCGCACCATAGTTCATTTCTCTGCGCACCAGGGATGGACTTGGAGACTGCTCTCCATCAGGGGAGGTTATGCAGCCCGCTGCAGAGAGGTGCCCGGGCCGTAGGGTACGCTATGGAGCCAGTGCCCGTAGGCTTCCACAAGTGTTTGTGCCCATTCCCAAATCACCAGCAGGGCGTGAGGGCCCCCGGCTTTGCCTCCTTGTCATGTCCCCTCCTTTCCTCTTTCCATTTTACGAGGCGGCCCCTCACTGTGGTTTTAGTCTGCATCTCTCTGATAACTTAGGAGGTTGAACACCGTTTCATTCATCCCTTGGTTATTTGGTCATTCACATCTGTAAAATGTCTCTACAGCGTTTCCCCCTTATTCTTCTGGATTTCTTATTGGCTTGTCTGCATTCTCATTCAGCTATACATTCTAAAGTCATTTTTCGAAACTTGATCGTCAACAATGACAGATGTCATCCCTCATCACTCCCCCACACTCCTCCTTATGTACGCTGGGATCTGGGCAATTCCCGGTGGGGGATCCAAGGTGTCCTTTGGGTTGGGGTCGTGTTACCATCAGGCCTTGCCTCAGCCTATCACGTGCCCAGAGTCTTCTCACCTGTGTCACCTGGTTCAAGGCCCCAGCCTGGGAGCCTTCTTTCTCCTTTGGTGCACCCAGGACTGCCCTGGCCTTGAGCTCCACAGAACCATGTCCCAGCCCAGCCGGTGTTCTTCCTTTTTGCTCCTAAGTGGGCCTCCTCTGTCCTGGTACAGGTTTCTTCCATGAGAGCGGGCTCCTGGGGACTGAGCTGCCTCTCCATCTGTTTGATTCCCAGAGAAGAACCTCCCTGAGGTCTGGGCACAGAGTCAGGCTCAGCACAGACAGATGCTGGGCCTGCAGTGCTCAGAGACAAGAGGAAGGAGGACGAGAGGAAGGAGGACAGACACCAAGCACTGCCCATCTGCTCCTGCCTGGGTCCCAACAGGCAGCCACCTGCACCGGGAAGGACAAGGAGCAGACACATGCTCCTCAGGGTCCATGTCTCTGGGGGCTCCCCTGCACCTTCCTCACCTAACTGGGGCCCGAGTTGGAGCCTCTCTCCCCTGTCTCCCGGTGGCTCTGCCAAGGGGGAACCTGTCTTTTGTCACCCCTGCCTGAGACGTGACTGGAACTCGGAGCACTCAGCTCAGCCCCTCCAGAGCTTGTCTGCAGAGAGTCCCTGACGAAGATAATCCAAACAATGCCTTGAAAACCAAGCGCTCTAGCTAAAATTTACTTAAAAAAAAAAAAATCCATGACAACCCGGGAGAGATGATTTTAGCTTAAGTCATACATGGGGCATTTCTCTTCCCAGTTTTGATAACATTTATGCATGTAACATTTCACGCTTGATGGCAGCTTCTCCTTTCTATCTTTTTTCATTAAAATCGATCATCAAAACACAAAACCTGTGATGCCAGCAAGAAGGCCTGAGGTGAGAACTCCTGTGCCTACCGAAGCTGCCGTGTGTATGTCCCACGTGGGGCCCCTCCCTGCGGTGCCTCGCTGTGGTGATGAACTCGCCCCATTGCCTGGCCCCTCTGTCTTGCCGACCAACGGCTGCCCAGGGCTGGGCGAGACCACCAGGCTCATTTCCACTCCCGCTGTCCCCATCGGGAAGCCCAGCCTGGGAGCCACCCTGCTTTGGGATTTGATTGGTTGCGCCGGCTCACGGTCAGTGGGGTCAGGTCAGAAGACGTTTCACTCCAGATTAAAAATAAAAGCCAGAATGCATGCAGGGGGATTTGGCTGTCAGAGATGGATTTCTGCTTCTTCCCACAAGGTTTGATCTCATCCCATCTACTTCCTCCACAGCCCCTCACCCAGTCCCTGTCTTCCCCAGGCTCCTTCTGCTTTTCATCAAGCACCATCCCCTCTCCGCACCCACGTCACCTGGCCTCAGGAAAACTCCAGGCCTCTCTCTCCTAAATCTCAAGCCACACGTGGAACCGTTTTCCCTTCATTTATTCACTAGTTCATTCATTTAACAGGCAGCTGGTGGAGATGATGTGCTTTAGGGAAGACAAATGCATAGATAGAAAAATAAAGAAACAAATAACTAAGATAAACTCATAAAATGACACATTTAATGGGAGTAAAAGAGGTATGATGGTTAATTTCATGTGTCAGCCTGACGAGACCATAGCATGCCGAGGCACTTGGTCAAACATTATTCTGGGCATATCTGTAAGGGTGTCTAGATGAGACTGACACTTGAATCAGTAGACTGAGTAAAGCCGATTGTCCTCCCTAACCTGGGTGGGCCTCATTCAATCAGTTGAAGGTCTGGCTAGAATAAAAGGAGTGATCCACTCATGATTAGGAGGAAGCCCCTTCTGCCTGAGTGCTTAGCTGGACATCAGTCTTTGTCTGCCTTCATGTATGAACTGAGACATCCGCTCCTCTTGGATCTCAAGCCTTCTGGCTTTCAGACTGGAAGTCACACCATTAGCTCACCTGGTGTTCGGGCCTTTGGATGCAGACCGGAACTACACCATCAGCTCTCCTGATTCTCCAGCTTGCTGACTGCAGATCTTGGTTCTCAGCCTCCATAATCATGTGAGCCAATTCCTCATAATAAATCTCTTTCTCTGTCTTTGTATCCTGTTGGTTCTCTTTCTCTGGAGAACTCTGACAGATGCAGCAGACACTGTGGTAGAGAGTGACCAATGTCAGGGGAAAAAAAAAAATTGAGCTAATGAGGAGGAAGGGCCAGTTCAAAAATCAGGAAGCATATTCTGGGAATAAAGGATAGCATGTGCAAAGGCTCTGGGGTGAGAACAAATGCAGTGTGTTCAAGAAACAGAAGTAAAATATTTATGAGTGCCTATAGTGTGCCACTTGGTGCCCTCATATGATAATATTCTTTGTCTGGGATGTAGGTGATATGTCCTTAATTTGACATTATTTTTAAAAAAGATTTTATTTATTCATTTGACAGAGAGATAGAGAACACAAGTAAACAGAGCAACAGGCAGAGGGAGAGAGAGAAGCAGGCTCTCCCCTGAGCAGGGAGCCTGACACTGGGCTTGATCCCAGGACCATGGATCTGAGGACCAAAAGACCTGAGCTGAAGGCAGCTGCTTAACCAACTGAGCCACCCAGGTGCCCCATCTCTGACATCATTTTTAATATGCAGTATATTTAGTTGTACTAAGGCCAATTGTACTTAAGTTGTACTTAAGTAAGGTCTTAGCAACTTAGATCAAATATAAGCTTATCTTTTTTTTTTTTTTTAACAACAAATGAGGTGGCCATGGATTCCTTGCTTACAAACTAGTTTGCACTAATTAAATGAGACCTTGGAGTCATCTTGTCTCCTCTCTGTCTCTCAGATCCCACATTGAATAGGTTAAGTATACATGTTGGGTTGGCCTTTAGAAGGTTCTCACACTCTGGCTACTACCCTGGGTACGTGCAGGAGCCTCCTCATGGGTCCTTCTCCATCCCAATAAACTTATAGTCTGTTTTTCCTTTTAAAACATGAGTCAGGTTGGTTAAGCGGCTGCCTTCGGCTCAGGTCATGTTCCCAGCGTCCTGGGATCGAGTCCCACATCAGGCTCCTTGCTCGGCAGGGAGCCTGCTTCTCCCTCTGCCTCTGCCTGCCTCTCTGTCTGCCTGTGCTCGCTCTCTCTCTCTCTAACTAATAAATAAATAAAATCTTAAAAAAAAATTTAAAACATGAGGCAGATCATTAGTACCAGTCTGCTGGTCAAATCCTGTAAAGTCTCCCCATTTTATCCAAATACAAGCCACAGCCCCTAAGGTGGTCCCCAAGACCTTATGTGATCTGGCCCCCATTACTTACTGACCCAGTATCTTACTTTTCTGCAATACCTCTTTGGCCCCATGGACCTGCTGTTATGCCTGGACCATGTTAGATTTCATTTCTGCCCCAGGGCCTTTGCACAGCTGCCTGGGACACTCTTTCCCTAGATAGCCATGGCTCCCTACATCACTCCCTGGAAGTCTTTGCTCAAATGTTACCTTCTCAGTGAGACCTACCTGGATTCCTGCACTTGAATTGTAGCGCTCACCTCACTCCATGTCTCCTGAGCCACCTTTCTTGGCTTTAATCCTTTTGTTCCATGGAGACACTTCTGAAATACTGTACGATTTATGTATTTATTATGCTTTTTATTTATTGTTTGTCTCTCCACTAGAATATAAAAGGACAGAGATTTTTTTCCCCCAGTTTTGTTCATTGTTTACTGATGTGCATATGGTAGGTGCTCAAGATTTCAAGGTTCACTGAAGGAACATTTGCCCGTGCATTTCTTGAGTATGTGTGAATTTCATGTTTTGTATTTTAGACTTGTGTGAAAGTTAAGGTAACAATGTATCAGAATGTACACAGGAGATTTGTACTTTTGCTGCTGCGGTCCCTACTGCTTCTAGCTACTGTGAACTGAATGCTTAGTATGTGTCACATGTTACTCTAAGTTGTTGCCCCAGTTTTCCTGTTTGTGTTTCAAACAGGCTCAGCCAGACGCCAGCAGAGCTCCCGACTCCCTACGCCCCTCTCTGCAGCCTGCGGGCCAGTTACTCGAGGCCCTCTCCTACCAAGTGTAAATTTTCTCATTTTGATCTGGATACCTAAATTCCCTTTATAAAGAATTTTTATTCTGAGAAACAAGCTGATTTTTCTATTGAAGGATTCCACTGTAATTAAACTGATTGCTGAAAAAGACATCATTCTTCTTTTAATAAGGCAATTTGCATATTCAATAACTTAA
>RCUC01114324.1:0-14681 GCA_003697995.1 Taxidea taxus jeffersonii | reverse complement strand
CACTGGTGTGTTCCAAAGCAGATCTCACTTAACTTGGGACTCACCTGTGGCTGGAGCTGGGTGGGCTGTGGGGGATGGAAAGGGAGACAGATTCATAGACTGACAGGTGCCAGACTACCCAGCACATAACCCTGAGGAAGAATCGAGAGGCTGCCACAGCATCCAGAACATACTTAAAATGGCAGCCAGTGTCTTAGAACTGAGTGAAACAACCATTTACAACCATTTTTAGATGAGACTCAATGACGACTTTCTTTTCTTTCTTTTTCAACTTTTAAAACCTTCTCAGCTTGGATGCCCTAAAGAGAGTGGCGGTTATAATTTACATTCTACAGATGGAAGAGACAAGTCAGAGATGTAATAAATAACCTGCCCGAGGAATTAGTTGTTCTAAATAACCAAGGCCATGTTTCAGCCAAATGTGTAATTGCCATTAGCTTCATATACAAAGTATATCCTTCAGCTCATAAACATCGTTTCTCAATTTCAGAATTCAAATCCTCCGCCAGCAACACACTGGCAAACTCTAGAGGGTTTGAGATACCCTGCCAGTTGACATAGGTGAGCTGATGTGTTTTAGAAAAACAATAAATAACCTTAAACTTCTCAACAGGCTATCGAGACCAAGTTTATACACAAAGGGTACAGGTATTTATTTACTTTATCTAGAATTTTGCCTCTTCTTCGGTTACTAAATCTCTTACTATGAATAATCAAGATGTTACTTGGCTCCGAGGACCTTAGGGGATAAAATGTCACCACTGCAGCTGCTATGCTTCCTGCTCTCAGCCTTTCAAATTAAAAAAAGGGGAAGGAGGGCCCAGTACAAATGCACAATTTAATTAGTTAGTAAAAGCCCAAATCCTTGCTCAAAGCCCTGTTCTTCCTGCAATATCGCATTCTTTTCTTCTTGTGTAAACTTTTCATTATGAAGGAGACATCTTTATAATACAATAACTCTAGTTATAATGTAACTGCTGGTAACATAACTCCTGCATTAGAAAAGACAGCATGTTCAAGTAATGTTGTTTTAATACAATTTGTGTTCAGCAGAAACCAAGTCAACTTGGTCATTTAGAATTTGATCAATGTGAATTAGTGTCTTACTGAGATAAACCATTTGATCATTTAGAAATTGATCAATGAGAATCAGAGATAAAACATTTATCATGTATATTTGGCCTATCAGAGCCATTCACGCAGCACTAAAGTAGGTTATAAGCAGACATCAATATGTGTTAGAGACGATGTGCAGGGTACCTGTCAGCTGCGGATACAAATACATGTACAACAGTATATAATTTTAAACCTTTTGATAAGGCAAGTTATTCAATAAGGCAGCTGGAGTCACCAAAAAATCGCTGGAGCTCCACTTTGGAGAAACCAGAAAGAGAAACACAGCAGAACTGAACAGTGCAAACTTTTGAAATAAGTTTTAATTAAAAGGAAAAGGTAAGTAACATAAATTTAGTTGGCCACACTTCTGGAAAAGTTTTAAGACTATTAATCAGAGTAAACTTTGTACCTGCAGTACAATGAGTTCTATTAATCTAATATTTTCAAACCGAAGTCACATTGGCATTCCAGAGCACCGGCTTACACATCTAACAGAATTATAAATTTGCCAGTCAAAACCTTATTTAATTATTTTACAGCCAATTAAGCAGGATCTTTAAACACTGTTGCTTAAAACTGTCCATGATCCTGTGTGTAATTACAGAGAACACGAGAAACACCTGCTGATACCACTGGCATGTCATCCTCAGCTTCACGAACTCATTTGCAGTAGAGCTGTTAAAATCAGCCACCCAAAAGAGAAACAAAACACAGGACTGCCGGGGAAGAGGAGCAGAATCTGTCACCCCAAGACACATCTGTCCGGCATAAGGATTATTTTTGGTTGATGATTTTTTACTTAACCGCCAATACATGAGCAGCTCTCCAAACCAAACAGAAGTGACCCTTTTGCGGGAGACACTGACATGTCTGAAGGAGTCCTCCACCTGCAGGGGTGGCTCTCCTGCGGTATCAGGAGAGGGCATGACTCCACCTCTAGAAACTCTCATCAGTGGGGAAGACGACCACTGCTCTCTGCATAACAGCCTTACCCTTGCTTACTGTGCTACCGTAACTGATTCCGTATCTCCCACATCTTTTGTCTTTTGCTGAAGGTGCCATTTAAGGTGATGGTTCTGGCCCTTTTGGAGAGTTACTCACTTTCTCCAGGTCTCTCTCACGTATACACGTTACTACATTCCGAGCTGTTTTCTCCTGTTAATTGGTTTTATATCAATTTAATTATTCGACCAGCCAAAGAACCTAGATGAAGTTTAGGAAAACTTTTCCACCCCTACATCGGCCAAAGTGAAAACTTAATAAAACCAAAAACATTTTAAGTTAAAGCATTTTACACTGAACAAAACTTTGAATATGTGGAGATACTTATAAAATCCACTTTATCTCTAAGAGTTTTGCATAGCATTCCTCAGATACTCTAAAATCACCTAAACTTCCACAGGGTAACTAATCTTTTAATTCCTTGTAAGGATAACCCAGGCTTCTTCCATGAGCCTAAATTTATAAGTCAGGTTTCAACAACTTCGTTCAAGGATAAAAGTGAAAACCCTTATAAAGTCAAGCACACAAAGGAGTATTACGAATATTCACAAACAACCTCACAGAACTGTAGTCCTTCACAAGTGCCTCGTCTTTCACCAAAACTGGTGCCAAGCTGAAATGTTACACCTCTAACGAGAGGATCCCCCAAATATTTTCAACAGACCTATGTCACTTCCCACGTTCACACTTTCTCCTTTATGGAAGGTGGAAACGGGCCACTTTGTTATCTATGGCATGGGAAAGAAGTATCAGTTGTCTTTAAAATGCTTTTCATTTGCTTGATACTGTACTGTCTTCATGAGGTTTCTATTGCTTTCAGAATATTCTACATTTCTTTGATATGTGCTTAATATTGATTTTTATATTAAATAAAAACTTGTATGTACAAAACACCCTGGTAATAATGCTTCCTTTTTGCATATGTGGGACCCAGGCTCTAATCCCCCAAGGAGATGTGGTTCTGATAGGGATCCAGAGATAGAGGTCCCCACCACCACACGCCCCCACCTCCCCCCCACAGCCCTCTCCCCATTTCTTTCTTTCTTTATTTTTTTTTTTAAAGATTTTATTTATTTATCCTACAGACAGAGATCACAAGTAGGCAGAGAGGCAAAGAGAGAGAGGAGGAAGCAGGCTGTCCGCAGAGCAGAGAGCCCGATGTGGGGCTCGATCCCACGACCCTGGGATCATGACCGGAGCCGAAGGCAGCGGCTTTAACCCACTGAGCCACCCAGGCGCCCCCCTCTCCCCATTTCTTAGCCATACGCCCCACCATGCCCTCCAGCCCCACAGCTTCATCCCCTGTCTTTGGCTGGGCTGGGATAAGAACCCAGAAGATAAGAACTCTTTCTATTGCTTTTGTTTGTTTGTTTTCAGAGGAGGGTTTAACATCATGTAGATTTTGCCTGGAAACAAATACAGAAATCTCTCTTCTGCTGCACAGTTGTATAACTTGAGTCGGACATAATAATAAAATATTATCACAATATATAGAATAAAAACAATAAAATCAAATATCCACTGGGCATTTATCTTATGCTAGACCTATGCTAAGTATCATCAGTGTGCCATTTTATACAGTATTTTTAAAAATTAATTACATATCAGGTGGAGAATAAGGATTAACACAGGGCATAATTCTCAGTACGCTGAGCTAATGTGACATGGTACCAGCACCACGAAACTAAGAACTAGCACCATAAATTGCTCTATTTAACAGATAATAACAAGGAATGATAAAAAGCAGTTGGAACCGTTAACAGTGATTGGTTCTAGTTGGACTGGGAAAAGCAAAGGTTATCTCTTAAATAAAAGCTAGATATAAAAAAAATTGCTGGATTTGCTAAGTGATTTGGGTTTTATAGCTAAAATGTTAAAGCTATTGTGGGGTAAGAAAATAAACAGCATACATTCTTAATTCCCAAACTCTTAATTCCTACTGAAAAAAATGTAAATAGTATTTTTAGTAACTTATTAGGGATACAATTATCCCACGATAGTAGAACTTAGAATTTTTCAAAAGCTACTTTAAAATTCTGTCCTCCAACTGCTCTCTGATGGACTCCGAGTTCCATACTGGTAAGATCCTACCTGTTTCTTCATGGCTGTATATTCAGAACTCAGAGGGCATGTCACAGAGGAACTCTCTGAATGAATGACGTGTTGATTAAATAGGGGGGAAAATTCCATTAAATCTAAAGTGTTTTAATGGTTTCCTGCCAAAACTATAAACTGAAGGGCTGAAGTGTGAGTTAATATTTAAGCATCCCTAAAATAATCCCATTAGCTATCGTGGCAGGATGGATCCTTGTGACTGGTGTTTATCATGTGTGGCTTCAAATGCTCTTAGCTTTCTTTCTCTTTACAATGATTTTGTGTGACCCCCTATTAGGTGTATGATATTGCCCTTGAAATTGCAATTTAAAAAGCTTCCATCTCCTGTAACCAAGATGCACTCAAATGAAATCTGCCCTCAGATAAAATTAACTAAATCCTCCTCAAAGTCCTTCAGAGCTGTTGTCTGAGGGGGACTGCTGAGATCAGCTCTGTCATGAAATGAAAAGGAGATAGTACACTGCCTTGCAAAAGATTAAAGCCGTCATGATTACCTGGGATGGCCAAATCCATAAGGAGAAACAAAGTTCCACTGAGTGATTTCAGGGCCTTCAAAGATGCTAAGCATCTCTTAGAGCCAAGGCACTGTCACTTTCTAGGTGTGAAGCTAACAAACTCATTGCAAATCAAAAATACAGTGTTCTAGGAAGCTTGGTCTAGCAGATAGTGCCCAAAAAAATAATATGATGAAAGTCACTCTCTTGAAAAGCTACCTCTTAAAATTCCCCCCCAGAATATAACAACCTGGAGTTTTGTTTGTACTACACTTAGCCAAATTACAAAGTCTGAGGGCAGAGTCCCCAAGACTGTCCTCACCCTGACATCATCTGCCAGTTTAAGGAGTTCCCAAAGCCACTCTAACCTTTAATGATACACCAAAAGGACTCACAGAACTCATAGAAAGCTATTAAACTCACAGTTAGAGCTTATTATGGGAAATGATATGGAGAATCAGCCAAATGAAGAGATATATAGGACAGAGTCTAGGAGAGCTTCAGATACCAAGTTTCCACTGTCCTCAAGATGTTCTACTCTCCTGGCAGCAACCTGTGACAATATGCACAGAGTATTATCAACGGGACGAATTCCAGTGCCCAAGGTTTCACTGGGGCCTCATTATATGGGCTTGCTTGACTAACTGCCCATGTTGCTCAGCTCAATTCAATCTCCGGCACCACCTCCCCAGAGGCTGGGCTGACACTACATGGCCCAAAGGGCCCATCACGACTAATGAGACACTTCCATCACTCGGGAAATTCCAAGGGCTGAGAGGTTACCTCTCTCAGAAGATGAGTATAAAGGCCAGACCCCGCTTTGGGAAAGGCCAAACTCTCTACTATACGAAGTGAGAGTAGAATTCATAAAGAAAAATATCTTCTAAAGGTAAAGAGAGATGAAGCTGCTGAGGCTCTAATTAAAACGAAGTCTAGGGACGCCTGGGTGGCTCAGTTGTTAAGTGTCTGCCTTTGGCTCAGGTCATGATCTCAGTGTCCTCGGATCTAGCCCCATATCAGACTCTCTGCTCAGCGGGGGTCTGCTTCTCCCTCTCACTCTCCTTCTCTGCTCTCTCTCTTTCTCTGTTCTCCCTCTCTCTCGAAAATAAATAAAATCTTTAAAAATAAATAAATAAAACGAAGTCTAACCTAGAGCTCCATGTTGTCTTGGAGAAAGTAAGGCAGCAGGACACTTGGCTTTGTGTCCATGTACCCTCTCATTTGCCAGCAGGCTAGCCCAGGTTGAAGGATATGGCAGGTGCATGGGGCTTTCAGAAGAATGATTCTTTTCATCTCAAACCAGACTTAACTCTATAAAAATCCAGCCTCCACCAATTTTCCAATCTGCTAAACCTCTATTTCTGGTCCCCACCACCCCCTGGCCTCTCTATCCAGGTGTTATGGGCTGAATTGGATCCCCCCTCCCAACATCCCAACATTTGGATTTTGAAGACCTAATGACCGGTATCAGAAAGTGTATTTGGACAAAGGGCGCTCAAAGAGATAATTACATTAAAATGAAGTCATCATGGTGAGCCCTAATCCAATGTGATTCATAAGAAAAAGAGATTAAAACACAGATGCAGAGAGGCTGACATTGTGAAGACACAGGGAGAAGACGGCTGCCTGCAAGCCAAGCAGAGTGGCCCCAGGAGAAGCCGACCCTGCTGGCATGCTGATCACAGACTGCTAGCCTCCAGAATCGTGAGTGGTTTCTGTTAGGCCACTCAATCTGCAGGACTCTGTTAGGCAGTCCTAGCCAACAAATGCACTGGTATTCGCCAACTCCTATCTAATCTTTCAATGACTTGTTGGTACCCATCTCTTCCTTTTCTCTGTTGCTTACAGAGTCCTCTCATGTAGTACCACTGCTGTCTCTCACGCCTCCAATCCAGCCTCACACCCGCTGTCAGATTAATATTACTCAAGGAGCACAGAAATCAGGGCATTTACCTGGTCAAAGACCTTCCAAAAACTTCTTACTAAATGAAGACCAACTTCTTAGTTAATGATGACCCCTACTGACCTTTTCAACTCTGTCTTGCACGAGTCCCTCTGAATCAAACCACTGATCTGAACTAATTTCTCACCCACCAATTAGCGTGATTTTCCTTCTGAATATTTTTCCTTTCCATCCACTCAGTACTTCTCTTCTAGCCTCAAGTACATTAGTATCTTCTTTATGAGAACTTCACAGATCATCCTAGTCAGAATTGATCTCCTTCGATTTACCTTTAGTTATTTGAAGAGCTGTTCTCTTACAATAAAGAAATACCCAGGGGGCCAAGTCAAAAATTCTCATAGTAAAAGAAAAAAAAGTTAACGAATGCTACTTTATCATTAGGGAGAAAAGATAAAAACATAACTTAAAAAATACATATGTAAAGTACCTTTTAAAATCAAGTCCATATCCAATTTTATACCTAAATACTTAAGATAGCACATTAACCTTTAAGAGTGAGATCTGTGGCCCATTCTCAGAAGGACTTTCCCTATTGCCCCTAAAAAGAGAATTCACTAACAAAGACTGGAGTTCCGTTTAACTACACCTCAAACCATCTTTAAATTACAAGACAAAAAAAAAAAACCCCCACCAAAAAAAAAACACTTAAAAAAAAAAAAAAAAAGCACCAACATTAAAAGACCACTAATATCCATTACCATACAAATTGCAGCACAGCAGAAAGTAATAACATTACACCTTAAGGTTTAATCATTTTATCAAATGCTTATAAACATGCACCAGGAAGGAGGTCAGAGCCCAGTGTGATCTTTCAACTAAACCTGTCACAACACCTTTTTTTGCTTCACTAATTTGTACATGGGTTACTAATAGGGGTTACACAATAGAACTATTTATACTCTCAGGAAAATTCTGAATGATGTCTTCTTACCTATCGTGAGAACTGGCAGCAAAGGGAAAGTACAGGGCTATGGGTCATGGACACTTTGATCCACCAATTAAAGAACATTCATTTAAACATTCCAAGGATTAACAGAGGCAGCAATTTAACATCACCTTCATAATCAAGGGCAAGGTAAAGTCTGTGATTTAAATGCTTTCAAGGTACATATGAAGAAATGAAAACAGCTTAAAACATGAGCAAAGTGGTACTCAAATTTGGACATGCCCATTTTATTACATAAAATTGAATGGTCTCTATGTTTCTGTTATTAATAGCAATTTCACACCACCTTCATAATCAAGGGCATCCTATCTTAGGTAGTATGATTCCAAATGAAAATTCTACTGCCACTGCTTTCAGTTTTCCCTTACTTCACAAAATTGAGCTGCAACAAGCTTTCATCAAAGGCTCTTTCCTTGTGTTTGAATTCCACCCACAGCAGGTAACATGGACACACCTCGTCAGCCCAAACACACTTCCAAGTATTCCAGAGGGCTACGCAACAAATTATCTTCTGTGCAGAAAGCGGTAAGGTTGTACTTGCATCTTGTCAAGAACAGTAATCGTAACAGTGTTCAAAAAACTTACTTGAACTTGGCTTCCACCTCTTCAGCAGCTTTCTGATACTGTTCCGTGGTGACTTTGTAGAACTCTGAGCTCTGTGGACAAAGATTGATAGTATAGTTTTCACTGTCCAAGAGGACAAAACGTGTGCAGGACTTAAAATTACAAACAATATGTAAAATCTCTGTTCAGCCATTCAAGCAAAAGGACAAAGACTTCTTGCATAAGTGGCATAGATACTTCTAAAAATGCATGCAAAGGTATCCATTTAAATAATGGTGTACCTGCCGGCATACAAGTTATAATTAAAATAAACTTTCGGAGTTAAAAATGCATCATTATTTGATCCCATGAGAAACTTCTTAACATACTTCGCCTATTATTCCAATGTTCTACCTAGGCTATTCAAGGTTCTTTTTTTTTTTTTTTTTAACACACTACTTTTGCCCTTGAGACGGATTCTTTATGGAGGAGAATGAGTTCTATCTAGCGCCTCCACATGACCACAAGAGCATCAACATTTATAACAAATTCATCACTAAGAACAGAGGATGGACTTAGGTGATTTCCACAAAAAAGGAAAAATGTTCCCACTATTACATAAGTGAAGACACAAGCAACATAAATCAAGTTGCAATAGGAAAGTAATGCCTTTCCTGATGCAGAAAAATTTAAAACTGTCTGTTCTGGCTGGCTCCTTTGAAACCTGTCTTGCTGTAGGAGGTGGCCTAAATGACCCCGGAACCTTTAGACTCAATGAAATATCCTGCAAAATGTGTCCCGGTACAAAAGAACACTACACAATACAGTGGTCTATTGTGCACCTTCAATCCCTAATCACTCAGGTTTCACATGCATGACTTGAAGTAGTTTATTTTTTAATAAATCATTGTGGGTTGAGGAGAAAATGAAAATGAAATCCTCTTCACACCAGTGACCCCTTTGCATTTAACAATCTGGGTTGCCCAATGACAGTCACATCCAGGTTTGCTGGATGTAGATAAAATCAATAGGTATGTGATTAGACAGCAGACTCAGGGTGGCTGGAGCAGTGGACAGGTCACCATTTGAGATGATGAATGGCTCTCTATCAACCTAGAGTCCCCTACGATGCTAACATTTACTATAATCTTATTTGGGCTGCGATTTATCTTTCTTGCACCTGATCAATAAAGATGAACAGAACAGTTGTAAGGATCGATTGTAATTTTTTATCATCTTCAGGCACGAAGGTGCATTTCTGACATGAAGACAATATTCTAAGTGTACTGCTTCTGCATTTTTTAAAATTACAATTTGAGTGACCAACTTCGTCAATCTATATGCGGAGAGGTTTTAATTCAACTGTAGGTCTTACGCTACCAAAAGGCCATTTGCCTTCCCAGATATTTCAACATGAAGTTGTGTCACACCTTCCTTTCAGTTTTACTTATACGATTTTTCTTTCCATTAAAATACACACCAGTCACAACAGGCTCTTTTGCAATGTTTGGTTTAAGCTTTTTCGTGAACCCTTCTAACCAAGAGGGCAGTAAAAAAGCTAGTTAATCCACAGTAACACTGATGAGAAACTCCCCCTACTACTATGATAAACTCTCAAGTGGGCACTATGTTACTGAATCACCTATTAGAATTCTAGTGAAGCAGTAACATCTTGATTAATACTTCCAATTATTTTAAGCATTAAAACTGTAATGTCCAGACAAAGCCAGGACTAGGTTGAAAGATCTGCTTTCCTGTTCTATTCTGTGGCCTTGAGCAAGTCCAACAAATTCCCTCGGCTTCCATTCCGTTGTTCCTAACCTGTAAAATATGGATGATATCAGCCCTGCCTATCTCTGCCAAAGCGGCTACAGAAATCCAACAAGATGGGCACCATAGCTGTGAAACCTGTTAAGTGTTTTAGCAGAGTAAGATCAACACTGTATGAATACCCAGTATTTATTCATTCTCCTGCTGGCAAGCATATTGAGAATAAAATAATTTTGGAGGAAAAAACTAATTTCGGCAAAACTAATTCTGGGTACAAATTCAAAATGATCTAAGGCAAATAGTAAGCTTTCTAACAAGAATGATGCCCCACTATAGGTTAGTGAGCTCCCCTTGGTTTTGTAATGCCAAATGCAAGTAAAATTATTACTAATTTTGTCAAAGTTTCCCCAGGATGTTAAACACACACACACACACACACACACACACATACACACACACACACACACACACACACAGCATGTACCTGTGCTGTCACAATCTCAGCTTTTAACTTCCCAAGTTAAAGTTTCAGGCTTTATTTATGCCCCTAACTTCCACCTTAGTGGCCGATTTCCACACTGTGTAAATCTTTCTAACAAAGAAAAAACCCCAGGAGGCAACACCAAGGGAATAAACACGAATATGCGCAAGATCTCTATGTAGACAGTGTTTAATTCACTTAAGTATTTACTTATTCAATCAACAAAATTAGATACTTATTATCCCAATAATGTTCACCTTGGGGAAACAGATCATCAAGAAGCTTTCTGTCCGATATAAGAGAAAAGAAAAACACTAGTAAGGAAAGGTCACAAATACTGAGTTAAAAGTTGTAGATAGGGGCGCCTGGGTGGCTCAGTGGGTTAAAGCCTCTGCCTTCGGCTCAGGTCACGATCTCAGGGTCCTGGGATCGAGCCCCGCATCAGGCTCTCTGCTCGGCGTGGAGCCTGCTTCCCCCCTTCTCTCTGCCTGTCTCTCTGCCTACTTGTAATCTCTCTCTCTCTCTGTCAAATAAATAAATAAAATCTTTAAAAAAAATAAAAAATAAAAAAAATAAAAGTTGTAGATAGTGTTACTGGAGTTCAGAAAGAGTACAGATCAATTTTGGTCTCAGAATATACTTGTAAAAAGTGAACCATCATAAAAAACAAAAACAAAACAAAACAAAACAAAAAAACAATACTCTCAATACGCTTGCCAGCAGGAGAATGAATAAGTATTGGGTATTCATTTGTACAGTGGAGATCTCCACAGCGATGAAAAGGAATGAATTAGACATACACTTGGAGAGAGGAAAAAAAAAAAAAGCAAGTTCTAGATATGATATCATAGAGTGTAATTTATGTCAAGTTTGGAAAAGTGCAAAATAATGAAATAGGACTATTAAATGGCAAATTCCACTGATTATGTCCAAGTGGTAGCAGTTTGGTGGTAGTAGTAGGAGATGAGGGGCAGAATAACACAAATAAAGAAAACAGTGGGGCTTCACTACCTTCCTATATTTCTTCAAATGAAGTGTTCTAAAAGGTGTACACAGCCATTTATTACACTAGTTATATTTTGTAATACATACAAAAATTATATTACTCTCCTTCCTCTCTCCAAAGGAGCTACTTAACAACAACAAATAATTTAATATAGCCAGAACATAAAAATATGTGCAGGGGGATACGTGAAGAGGTTGGCTACATCAAGACTTTGTAATGCTAAGCTAAAACAGAATGTCCACACATTACCAAAGAAAAGTACTTTTTCAATTTCTATTATGAAATAATTTGGGATTTATAGAAAAGGGGCAAAAATAGTGGAACGTTTCCGGGGCACCTGCATGGCTCAGTTGGTTAAGTGTCCAACTCTTGACATCATTTCAGGTCGTGCTATCAGGGTAGTGAGATCGAGCCCCATGTTGGGCTCCACACTCAGCTCCAGAGTTGGCTTGAGATTCTCTCCCACTTCCTCTGCCCCTCTCCCTACTCATGCTTTCTCTCAAATAAATGAATAAAGTCTTAAAAAAAAAATAGTGGACAGCTTCGGTCTATCTTCACCCTCCTTCCTCTCAAGTCAACATCTTAATCACAATACAATCATCAAAACGAGTAAGTTAACAATGCCGCAATATATTACTAGTAACTAGTAGTAACTAAACTGCAGACTTTATTTGGATTTCTCCAGTTTTTCTACAATGTTCTTTTTCTATTTCAGGGCCCAATCCTGACTGTCGTACTGCATGTAGTTGTCACAGCTCCTCAGTCTCCTCTTGTCTGTGACAGCTCCTCAGCCCCCCCCCCATCTTTCGTGACATCTTGACACTCCTGAGGAACACCAGTTGGAAATTTTATATAATGACTGGTAATTTGGGCTTGTCTGACGTTTCCTCATGATTAGACTACGTTATTATGCATTATGGAGACAAATACCATAGAACCAATGGGTCCTTCTCTAAACTGGACCCCAAACTACTCCTCAGACTCTGGCTTCACAGCTGCCTACCAATGCTGCAATGTTTCTACTCTAAATAGGTATGCACAGGTGGTAGACATACCCTAATTTTCTGAGAGGCTATCTGTGTTATCTCTGTTGTCTTGAGATGGCAGTAGGTTCATATATGCCCCTTTTCTTGTTTATCAATTATAAATTACTGTTACTTTAAAGTCATTATCGTAACTAAGTTTGTTGTTATTTGGTTAACCCCATAGACTGTAGTAGTGCACTTCCATCAATTTTTTTTTCATCTGGTCCTTTCTTAATAGCCAAATCTTGAGACCTAGATGGTCTGTGCTTCAAAGAAGTAACATCCACACTCTAATTTCCAAAGAAGGTGGAGAAAATATATAACATATATCTAAAATGGTCATACATAAATGTACATATGTACCTATGTATATATGTACCTACATCTCCCCTCCAAACTTTGTTAAAATACTTTCTAAGTCCTCATACTGTATGCGGAATGGGAGAAACCACCTGCTGAGATGACCCTAAAAAGAGAACCAAAAAGAAGAGGCAGAGAATGCTGCCCAAAATCTGACATCATGGTCTTTCAGTGAAAGGAACATTGCTTTGTGTATGGCCATACAGTTTTCTATGATGGTAAGGCCTTTTTATAATCTAAAAATAATTTTTAAAAAAAGATTTATTGGGACGCCTGGGTGGCTCAGTTGGTTAAGCGGCGCCTTCGGCTCAGGTCATGATCCCAGCGTCCTGGGATCTAGTCCCACATCGGGCTCCTTGCTCGGCAGGGAGCCTGCTTCTCCCTCTGCCTCTGCCTGCCTCTCTGTCTGCCTGTGCTCGCTCTCTCTCTCTCTAACAAATAAATAAATAAAATCTTTTAAAAAAATTTTTAAAAGATTTATTTATTTATTTATTTGAGAGATAGAGAAAGTGAGCAGGGGCAGGAAAGGGAGAGAGACATGCACAATCTCAAGCAGACTCCCCACTGAGCACAGAGCCCAATACAGGGCTCCATCCCAGGACCCTGAGATCATGACCTGAGCTGAAATCCAGAGTCACTAGGTCATTTAACTGCATGAGTCACCCAGGCACCCCTGCAACCTAAAATTTAAAAATGTCTTTCATTCATATTCACTTTGCAGTTTTCTGCTCCATTAACAGCGGGTAAAATATTTGACATGATTTATCCAGTGGTTGCATGAATTTGTGGCAGGTGAAGCTTATTTAAATCAAATGTTAAAAGTCCATTATTTTCTTACTTTGAAACAAATTCTTATTGTTTGACATGACCACTAAAACGTTTTCCACCAAGATTTCCTTTGAGAAGGTAGCCCTTATAAATTCAAAGTAGAATAATACTATCATTCTGATGTTTCAGCACTATCAAAAATCTGATAAAGGCTTAACTTTTTTTTTTTTGTCAATGATTTAGTGAAACAAGAGTTCCTAGGAGGTGAACTATCTCCAAAATAACAACATAATACTAGATATGGGAGACGTGTCTGTCCCCTACATTAGAGGACAAGACACCACTGGAAACGATAGGCGTTTCCATTTTCTGTATTAAAACATTTTCCAATCTAAGGCACTAGATACCAATTACTAAAAACACAGGCAACAGACTGAGTTGGCGAGACTGAATGCTCCACTGTACACAATTCTTCAATGTATTTAAGACACGAATATATTGTTCACAGCACTCTGTACTTCGGTGAGCGATTCACAGCAGAGCAGTGAAGAGCGGTGGTAAGAGCCTGTGCTTTCCTTTGGAGCCATACCACCAATGACGGCTCGGTCCCAGTAAAACAACACGTTCCTCTACCCCAACAGTTGCCTCGCATCCGTAAGATGGGGAGAGTAACAGAAGTGGCCTAATGAAAATCTCTGGGAGATTAAATATGGTCATTCATGTAAAGTGCTTTGAAAAGTACCTGGGGCTATATATGGTAAGCATTACAGGAATGTTACCTATTATCATTATAAATTATTTGAAGAGTAAAAGAAAAAAAAGTATATAGTGTTAGGTAACATTTTTTCAAAAGCCATTTTAATAAAAATTTAATCTTTAAAAAACAAAAATCTTTTCTTTCATTAAACCAATCATCACTGAACTTTGCTTATATCGCTCATCAGTTCTCTTTTTCTGTTCCTTAAGATAAATGGGAAATATGAGGACCGTGGCCGGGCAGTATCAAGAACGTTAATGGCTTTGGAAAAAAGCTGTGTGTGTGTGTGTGTGTGTGTGTGTGTGTATGTGTGTATAGAGAGAGAGAGAGAGAGA
>RCUC01114323.1:0-23999 GCA_003697995.1 Taxidea taxus jeffersonii | reverse complement strand
AGTGGATTAAAGCCTCTGCCTCCGGCTCAGGTCATGATCCCAGGGTCCTGGGATCGAGCCCCGCATAGGGCTCTCTGCTCAGCAGGGAGCCTGCTTCCCCCTCTATCTCTGCCTGCCTCTCTGCCTACTTGTGATCTCTGTCCGTCAAATAAATAAATAAAAACTTTTAAAACTAACTTATAGATGTTTTCGCCATAGATGAAAACAAAAATATCTATCTTCATACCTCACAATAATTTCCTACTATATTCCAAAAGAAAAACATTATTCAGTTTTCTTTAATTAGAATGCATGCCTAATCAAAACCTCACTCATCCACTTGATATTTCACTGAAGAGCTCAGAATTAAAAACCAACTACTCCTTGATTTTCCCAGGACAAAGAGTGAAAATGAGAGATGTACAAATTATTTTCTAAATTATAAGACAATGGAATATTCATTGGTAAGAAAAAAACAACCCTGTTTACCTTATACTGTGCTAAAATTGGAAGGGGAAAAAAAAGGGGGCAGGCCAGATGGTATGTCTGGGAAGATATTGACAACGTGGAAGTGTTAATTCTTAGGGGGGGGGTAAATTACTATATTCTAACAAGCATCAAGAATCTCAAGTCCAAGTTAATTGAAAATGACTGGCACCCAACTGTCACTCTGGAAGCATGACACGGCTCAGTGACGTATGTCTTGACTTGGCAAACAGACCCATTCTTTTACATCCCAAGAAGATCCTGCAGGCTGCACAGGCAAGCTTTCTCAGCAGGGAGTCTCACTTTTTAAGGTTATATTTACGGTTTACAGTTCACTTGCTTTTAACGAAACCAGATCTACTAAATAGTAAAGATTGATTTAGATTTTTCCTTCACTCACTGATTCATAGGATTGTCTCCCATTCTATTTTAAATTTCTCCTTCATTTAGATATTTTTTGGGCACCCATCACGTGCTTGGCACTAAGACCTTGGGTCTATGGTAAAAAAGCAAAGCTGATATTCTCTGGGCGGGGCAGGTGGCAATAAGCATAAAAAGCAAAATACGTTTAATATGAGAAACATAAGCATGGAAGGGGAACAGGTAGAGCTGAATGGGGTGAGAGGTGATGGTGCCTTAGGTACAAGGGGTAACTTGTGTAAATATGCTGGTGGAGAACTTTCTGGGCTGAGGGGACAGCATCTCTGAGGCGGAAGAACAAGCCTGTTCAAGGAGGAGTAAAGAAGCCAGGAACCTGAGCAAAAGCGACTGGTCTTCCCTAACTAGAAATACGCCATGGAATCCTACAGATGTCGATGTACGTGAACACTAACTTCATGCCGAGTGAAAAGGGCTGCAGAAGGATATACACAACGTATCACGTAACGGTTTGTAAACCTTAAAAACAAGACTGCAGAAAGTTAGTGATACGATAAACAGTAACAAGGAAAAGAATACGGAATTGTTATCATGACGAGAAACACAAATACAGAAGGGCAGCTGCTCACCGGAACGAGGGAGGCATCACTGTGGGGGAGAGTTTGAGGACAGACAGCACGTTGGACTAATGTTTGATTTCTTCAGCTGGACGTTATCTATACAGCTGGTCACTACACCATGGCTCAACCTCTTTGTGTATCAGAAATGTTTTGCACTATTCTTTTTTAAATTAATTAATTATTTTATAAATTAACGTACAATGTATTATTTACTTCGGGGTACAGGTCTGTGAATCATCAGGCTTACACACTTCACAGCACTCACCATAGCACATACCCTCCCCAATGTCCATCCCCCAGCCACTCCATCCCTCCCACCCATCTTCCCTCCTGCAACCCTCAGCTTGTTTCCTGAGACCAAGAGTCTCTCATGGCTGGTCTCCCTCCCCGGGTCCCATCTATCTTAGCATCCTCCGCTTTCTTAACCATCTGGGGGTCATCTTGACATTTACCTTTGAGTGACAGACGAGACGGCCCCAGCATTTCTGTTCAGTTATGAGCAAGAATATTTTATCCCTGGTAGAATCATTTGTTATCACAAGGAAAAAGAGAGCAAATTACGGGAACGAAAAAAGCTGTCATCACGTTTCTGGCACTCTGTAAGTACCCATTAGAACCTTTTACAGTCTCCAGAAGAGGGCTGTGTGAAAGAAAATGCAGCAATCTATGCTTAGTGCTTTAAACTAAGCTGCCTGTCACAATTTTAAATACAGCCCCTTCTCTACATAGGGGTGGGTATTTTTAACAATGTCACCTTTGCTTCTCAATATACTTCTTTAAAAAAATAAAACACTGCGGATAGAAATTCCTACTGCATTTTGGGGCGCCTGGGTGGCTCAGTGGGTTAAGCCTCTGCCTTCGGCTCAGGTCATGATCTCGGGGTCCTGGGATTGAGCCCCGCATTGGGCTCCCTGCTCCGTGGGGGGCCTGCTTCTCCCTCTCTCTCTGCCTGCGGCTCTGCCCACTTGTGACCTCTCTCTGTAAAAAAAAAAAAAAAAAATCTTAAAAAAAAAAAAAAAAGAAATTCCTACTGCATTTCATACCTCACCACCCATGCTCTCAGCCTCTCTATGAGCGTCCTGGTATCCCAGGCATGCACATGCGTGCACTACTTCTAGTCTCTTACCTTCCTCTCCTCCTTAACCCGATGCAGTTCTCGCCTCCCTCAGGATGCCCTGGCCTGGGAGAGAAAGGACGGCTGGGAACCGGAAGGACCAGCGGGCATGTGGGGGAAGGAGCACCTCTCTGAGCTCCTTACTGAGAGCTGGCCAGCCCTGGAGACAGCTAAATGCAAAGTTGTCTCAGTAACGGTATCCTCTGGGGACTTGGGGGGCCCAGAGACTGCTCCTTCCTGAAACACATTTCCCCAAAGTCCTCTCTCTAAGACCTCATCTTCCCCAACTTTACTGCCCTTTCCATTGTAATGAGTCGGTGTCTCGGCCCTGAAGCTGGACCTCTTTGGCTGGCTGAACCCTGGGTAAAGTCTCCTGGACATCTCTCCTTAAATGTCCCATAGGACCCTTGGGCCCAACTCCTGATGTCTGTGTCCCTGTCACCAACTCTACCCTCGACCCAGGCCTCCCCAGAGACATAACCTCAGGGGCAGTAAGTGAAGCTACTCCCCTCTCCCCTACCTCCCAAACCCAATGCATCAGCAAACCTTGCAACTCCACCCCCTAAACATTTCCCCAATGATCCATTTCCCTCCACCACCACTTCCAAACTACCCTGAACTCCTCCCTGGACAGTCAGACTGCGACTGGTGAGTACTTACTATGTGCAAAGGACTTACGCACAGGGCTGCTGGAAGGACTAATTTATTGTGGAGTGTGATTATTTTTAGTTCATAGAAAAAGGAAGTGAAATTTTTAAGGTTAAGTATTTCCCAAAGTTATAAATCTAGATGGCTGTGGAGTCAAGACTTACTAATAAGTTTACAGATTCATTCATTTGCTCAAATGACTGAAAACCAGTCATTTTAACTACAATTGATAGACTGTCTCTTGAAAAGGAATTCCCTAGATTACTTCAAGAGCCAAAGTAATGGTTCTGAAAATCACATTTGAACACATGTGCCAACAGGGCAAAACTCCTCCTTGCCTCCACTTCTCCTCAAGGCGACATAGAGCATGGGGCCCTGACCTCTGACCCAGCGGTCTTCAAGGCTCGTCTCATCTTCTCCCCACTGTCCCCTGGGTCCCATCTTTCTTCTTAGCCAGCTGCAGTTTCCTTCAAGTCTTCCAAGTGACTTAGCTCTCTCATTCCTCTCAGCCTTTGTAGAAGGGGGCCAGTCACCTCAAACATCCCTGGTAGCCTACCCTAGCCCCAGTCAGGCCCTCCCCTGTTTCTGTCATGTGCCGACGCTAGGTCACTGTTCAGGTCTTAGGTCTGACATCTCGCCCTCTCCTTCCAGGACCACACACCCAAGTCCAGGTAGGAGAGCCTCCTGTATCTCATTCACTGTCCCAACCTCCCATGGCTCTACCAGTCCTGACGGATTGTCACCGCCAAGCAGGCAATCCCTTAACTCTGTGCCCCGTGTGTCATGGAGCCCCTGGAGAGTGGGCACCGGTGATCATTTTGTTCACCACTCCATTGTTGGTAGCTGCATAATGCTGACACTTCGTAAGTCCTCAAGATACACTCCACTGTGAGGAGAACAAGTGGAGGCCAGAACTGGGGCGTGGAGCATGAAAGAAGTAAAACACGCTCCTTTCCCCAACCTATGCCATCTTAACTCTCTACAAAGACTGCTTATTATTGTGTGCAACTTTACAACTTGACAAGAGCTTTCCCATCAATAACACAATTGGTTATCGCGAGAACTCTACAGAAGATGGGGGTTGCTCTGCAAATTTAGATCTCTCCCTCAGAGAGGCTCGGTGACTTTTTCTTTTTTAATTTTTTAAAATTTTTTAAGGATTTTATTTGACAGAGAGAGAGCACAAGCAAGGAGAGCATCAGACAGAGGGAGAGGGAGAAGAAGGCTCCCTGCCGAACAAGGGGCCTGATGTGGGGCTCAATTCCAGGACCCTGGAATCATGACCAGAGCCAAAGGCAGACGTCTAACCAACTGAGCTACCCAGGTGCCCCATGGCTCGGTGACTTCTTTCAGCCAAGTTGCAAATAAACACAAGTCTTCGGTCATGTCTGTCAGGTACACCTGTGAGATCCTTCAGAAGAACGGGGATGGGTTGGGACCCAGTCAAGGTTCTGGATTCTGGTTAACTAGACTCACAGTCAGACCTCAGAAAAGGGGTAGCTGAAAATGGAGTAGGCTCAGGGGCGGATGTAGGTTTTGTCAGTGCTAAAGCTTTTACAATTTGGGGAGCATTCCTTAAGAAAAAGGGTTATGAAATTACGAATCTACACCTAAGTCACAAGAGTCCTAAGTTTCACAGTCCACATCAGAGCAGGGCAGTAGGAGAAACTAGGCTTACGTGAGAAAGAAGAGGAGATGTATTCAAAGTCAAAATAGTATCACAAGAAAGGTAAGGCACAGGAAAAGGGGGGACAAGAGGAAAAGTTACTTACTCAGCAGTGACACGGGATCCTTGAGGCACTGTACCAGGCCCACACGCGTGCGGTGATTACCAATGGTGTCCCTGCCCCGGACCACTTACAACGGAGAGTTAGCATCACAGCTAAGGAGAAGGGGTACAAACAAGGAGGACCTGGTAAAATGTTAAATGTCCCCAAATGGCCGTATCTAAAGTAGCCCTCCACACACATGGTCACTGTCATCTGGTCCTGCTTCAGAGCACTCATCTCCCTCAGAGATCATATTTATTTGCTTATTGCCTGTCTCCCTGCTTAAACCACAGGGCGAAGAGGAAAGCAGAGGGGTCTGGCTTGTCCTGTTCACTGCTGCCATCCTAGCAAGTACCAGGTTCACGAGGAGCCTTCCAGAAGTGTTTGTGGAATAAACAAATGAACGAGTAAAGGAATGAACAGAGGAACCAAACCTTACAAAGGCTCCAAGTGGCAAGCTTTGGTTCATGTCATCGGTCTTTACAGTCTAAACATGCGTTTTGGTATCCGTTAGTGAATCTTTTAAAATTAACCATCACTGTTGCCAAATAAGCATCCTGCCTGGACAAATTGTAATTTCAAAGAAGCCTGGCTCAGGGCCAAGCAGCAGGGAAGAAACACAGGCACCCACCCACAAACTTGAGGAGGAAGCAGAGTTGGAAGATGGGGTTGGTTTGTTTGGCTTCTTTCTTTAGGCTGACAGACACTTGACCCAGAGTCGTTTGGAGAAGGGGTAGTTGGGACTGAAGCTGGCCTGGGTGGAGAAGACCTAGACCCACTGTCAGGGAGAGTAAAACGTTCACTGAGACAGAGAGGGTGGAAGCCAGCCAGGGGCAGGGTGTAGACACGAGTTCAGGGGCTATCTTTGCTGTGACTGGCAACATGGGCTCCTCGGGACACTAGGAAGACCGCATAAGGTCATTTATAATTCTAGCCAGGAGAAGTTGCAGGCAAGGAGATCAAGGTTGAAATCCAACTCTTTAATAAGAACAGGGAGAAATAACAGGTATGATGGTAAACAGATGAAACCAATACATGTTTCAGGGGAACAGTTTGCTGGAAATTAAGTAGAAAAAGATTATGAAATTTAATTTACTAATATTTGTAACCCTTTACACCTATTGTCCAAATGTTAAGGCACTCAGGCAGGTGGTTCCAAAGTGCAGGTCTGGTGACACCTGGAGACACTGCCCTGAGAGGGAGAAAAGTGTCTGAAGACACTTTCATCCCCACTTGCACTCTCCCTGTACTGGGAGCTATGCGATCAGGAAAGCTGCTTCAGACCCACCAGGCGGCCCTGCGGCTGCAGCTCCAAGGTCTGGAAGCTCCCTTCAGAATTCATCTTCAGACCCTAAAGAATTGATGTAATGCTAGGATGAAATACAAGTGACTTTTGTTTTGTTGTCTCTCTCCATAGAAAAGTGAGAAATGTGTCCTTTTCGGATAGGAGAATAGAGAAACTAAAGCTAATTACTATACATCATAATGTAATCTGGACATTTACCATTTACATAGTATCACTAAGAATCCTAACATCTGCCCAGGAAACAAAGGTTTTAGTCATTTTCATTTTTGCCTAGGTAAGAATGTCCTAACAACTTAAGAGTTACCTGTAAAACCCAAATAGCTCGGTATGATTTTGATCAGCAAAAACACCTTTACTCATAGAGGCATTTCCTCTTTACTGATTATACTCCATTTGTGTATTATCATAGAAAAAATTAGCCCCAACTGAAGGCATACTGAGCCACATAGTTTCACTTACTAATTTTTTAAAAGATTATTGTATTTATTTATTTGCTTGCTTGCTTATAGCATACATGGGGGAGGCAGGCAGAAAAGGGGCAAAGGGAGAGGGAGAAAGAATCCCCCAACAACATGCTTGGGGCCCAATGGATGATGACCCCGTGACTACAACCTAAGCCAAAAACCAAGAGGCCCTTTCATTTACTAATTTAATATTCCTGACGATTATGCTACATAATTACCATCATCCCTATTTTTTTTTTTAAAGATTTTATTTATTTATTTGATAGACAGAGATCACAAGTAGGCAGAGAGGCAGAGAGAAAGAGGAGGAAGCAGGCTGTCCGCAGAGCAGAGAGCCCGATGCGGGGCTCGATCCCACGACCCTGGGATCATGACCTGAGCTGAAGGCAGCGGCTTTAACCCAGTGAGCCACCCAGGCGCCCCCACCATCATCCCTATTTAACAGGTAAGAAAACTAACCTTTAATCCTACTTCCTTAATCTTTTAAATTTTACTTAATTTCCTAGAAGGACCACAAAAGGAATTAAGTGATGACCAGCCACAGTGAAACAAGGCAGGGCTCTTTATGCTGAGCATTCTCTCAAACATTAGTACTATTTATTGACACAGTAGTATCTTCCCAGATTAAGTATTTACCAGACAGTAACCAGTAAACTAAGAAGTTCTTGAGACAAGATTCCTTGAAACAGCTAGCTCAAAATTTGGCCCAGAATCCACTTACATACCTGTTCACATACAAATGCCTGGACCCAGCTCCAGACCTATTAAGTCTAGGGATGGGTCCCTAGAATTGCTTTTTAACAAATTCCCCAGGAAATTCCACTACACAGTAAGATGTGAAAACCACTGTAACTAATTCCTTGCAAACCTCTACTACTGTCATTTGGAGTTTCAAATTTGACAAAATTCTATTATTTTCATTGAGGGTCATCTTTTGGATTATGGAGTTTGTGCTGGAATGTCCCACAATTCCATACTCTCCAGGGGGATTTATCTTTGAAATCTCATAATTCCTAACAGGTCTCTATGAACAAGCAAAGTAGGCAAATAACAAAGTAGCTTAATTGGGAAAATATTTACTATGTGCCTACTCTCATTACACATGGCTCTAGAGGTCTTCGGATATATAGATCTCATTTCAACCTTCTTGTTGGCACCATCATTGCCATTTCACAGCTGGAGGACCTTGCCCAGAAAAATGGAGCAACCTGCCCCAAGTTACCTAGCTGAAGGGGAGCAGATGTTTCAATCCGTATCTACTCTAATTCATTCTATTTTCCTTATTCTACAACATAGTTCCTCCCACAGTAAATTACTGCTATCTAGATTTCAGGCTTTAAGGGGAAGAACTTTCCAAATGTCTCAGGCAAATTGTCAACTTCTATACCTTTTCCAACCTCATACTTTGTCCACTAACAGTATTCTTTTTAAGCTTAAGTTAATAAAAGTCACCACCTATAGCACAAAATAATGGCATAGAGTAGACAAAGATCAAGAATTCTCTCAAATAAAATCACCAAACACTGTATCTCCATGATGTGAGTAACTCTAGATACAAATTACATAAAAGCAAGCAACTCCCAGGCCCACCCTTGGGCTCAAGCTCCATCATGGCGACCTAGCAGAAGCCTACGTCCACCACGCCAGTTAGCGCCATCTTGGGATCATACCACTAATTTCCCTAGCCATCTGAATGCAGGAAAACAACAGGGATGTCAAGTAAAATTAACAGTCAAAACCATGGGCTTGTCTCTAACACAACAGAGTGGCCCATATCCATGGAGAATCTGCATGAAATCTGTGAACAGAGTCCAACATTCACTAACCCTCTACTGCTGAAAACAAAGGCAAGGTTCAAGACCCAGGGAAGCCTTTTTTGTTTGTTTTCTTTGTCTCTGGAAGCCCCATGCCCCCATATCTCCTAAACTATCCCAGACCCTGAAGTGTTTTGACTCTGAATTCAGAGTCTAGTTCAGTTACAGGCCTGTCTGCTGCCTGTTGGGGGATGCTGGGATGCACTAGGGAAACATGTGGTACCTGGGACCTCAAGGTTAGGCTGTGTCAGGGAAGGTCATCTGTCTGTGAATAGACTCTTGTCACAGTTTGAATTAAGAAATGAAAAAATAGGGATGCCTGGGTGGCTCGGTCGTTGGGTGTCTGCTTTCAGCTTGGGTCATAGTCCCAGGGTCCTGGGATCGGGCCCCGCATCGGGCTCCCTGCTCAGCAAGAAGCCTGCTTCTCCCTCTCCCACTCCCCCTGCTTGTGTTCCCTCTGTCTGTCTCTGTCAAATAATAAGTAAAATCTTTAAAATAAATAAATAAATAAATAAATAAATATATGGTTAAAGCTTGGTTGTTTTAGTTTATCAGGACTAAACACACACACACACAACACTGAGATGCACACAAATGCCATTAACAATTTTAATTTTGGCTAATGTCCTGTTTCACCACAGCCCCCTGATGTGTGTGCTACAAGACAACGACAAAAAGTACAGGCAGCAAGTACAGGAGGAGGAGGGGCTGGACGACAAGATTTCAAATAATCACCATCGTTAAGGTAATGATCCTTCACCAGTGTTGTACAGGACCCAAAGAAAATATTTCCCATTGAAAACAATGATGGAGATACAGATTTGTATACATGAGAAAGCTTCCCAGGATATACTGTTACATAAAAAAGAAAATGGTTACATATAATGTTTAAGCTAGAAATCTGTTCTTATAAAATAGGTGCCTATCTGAGTCTGTACATACACAAAATAAAGCTATTAGTATTTAGTAGGCACTTATGATACATCAGGTACTATGTTTAGTGCTTTGCATGTATTGTAGCACTTATCATGGGAGTGTTACAGCCATTTGAGAAATTAGCAAACAGAGTCAAGGAAGTTGAGAGTTGACAGGCCACAGAACGATTAAATAGCGAGACAGGGAGCCCAACACAAGTCTGATTCCCACTATGGTATATTAGACACTCCAAGAGATAACTTTGGAAGGAGTCTGCCAAAAATATTAACAGCAGCTGTCTCAGGGGGGGAGGAATTTCTCCTTTTTGCTTTTAGAATATATCTTACTTCATTTTATTATGTTTTTAGAGGGGGTGGGGAGGGGCAGAAGGAGAAGGAGAGAAAGAATCTTAAGCAGGCTCCATGCCCAGTGGGGAGCCCAACATTGGGTTCAATCTCATGACCTTGAAGATCATGACCTGAGCTGAAATCAAGAGCTGGACACTTAACCAACTCAGCCACCCACGTGCCCCTAGAGCATACTTTAAAGTCAGCATGCAATACTTTTTAATATCTAAATTAACAAAGGTGTTTCAATAGGGAGAATAAATAAGCAGCATGAAAATCTTCCCATCTTCCATATATCTAATCTTCCACTCTATACAGCCCCCAAAACAACTAACCTCTGACTGGATGTGACCACGAAAAATATATGGAGTTGTCAATACAATCAATTTCTGAAAAATTCTGGATTAGGCCATTAACAAAAGATTATCTAACTCCAGACTCCTAATCTTCCAATACAACCTACATTGATTGATCACCATATAAACACTCTTCTTCCCTACTCAATTACCTCCATTGGCTCCCTACTATATCTAGTAAAGTCCAAAATATCCTTTTGTCTCCTATCCAAAACCTCCCACAAGCAGGCCCCACACTTTCTTCTTCAACCCGTCTCCTACTGCTCCCTAGCGTAAATGCTCCATTCCACCTAAATTTAGGCCTGTTGACTTCTGGAGTGTCCTACCAGGAATCATCTCAATCAAAGTCCAGCCATATTCCAAGGACCAAGCTAGAATATGAAGACCATTCAACAGATGTGTCCCATGAAGTAAAGCACATAATGAAACATAATTACTGGGGCACCTGGCTGGCACAGTTGGTTAAGTGTCCAACTCTTGATTTCAGCTCAAATCATGAACTTAGGGTCGTGAGAACAAGCCCCTCACTCAGCATGGAGTCTGTTTAAGATTTTCTCCCTCCCTCTGCTTCTGCCCCTCTCGGAGAGCATTTTATCTCTTTAAATAAAATTTTAAAAAATCTTAAAAAAATAATTACTAATACACAGAATGCACCATATAAATAAGCACTGATTAGAAAGTATTTTTTAATAAAAAATTTGCACATCCAAGTGAGAAACCACATTCCATAAGATTCATGGCACCGTTCATCATAAGAGACACAGCACTCCGCCAATCAAGCAATGACTCGTACACCAGAATTTCTCTTTTCTAGTTATTTAAAGAACTCTTAGATTTTATTTAGGTATTCCATACAGAAATAAATACATAGAAACAAAATAATTTGGCCAAGGTATTCCGAAAAATTCCTTACTCAGTCAAACTCTGACTCCTTTGAATTGCAGACCGACTCAGTTCTCGCTGTTCCTGCTTTCCCACAATGCCATTCCCTAAACGCCATTCCCTATGCATCTCCATCAGTGAGGCACCATTTCTTACCAGTGCCCATTACTACTCCAAGGTTTTCTTCCAGTCAGCTGACATCCAATCTCCAATTTTGGATGCATGCTCCAATCAGGGAAATCAGTTGCCTGCTTTCTCTCTGCCACATGGCTGAGAGCAACTGTAATTCCTAGCCCAAATTCAGACATGCTAAAATGCAAAAATAAAAGTTTGTTGTAGACATGATGACATCTGGGGCTTACAGAAAGACAAAGAGAAAGAAACTCACTGTTTGAGAATGTAAACACTACATACAAAAATGACCAAAGAAGAGAGATCTACAACAGAAAATAGTTTTTCTTTTTTCGGTCCGTCAGTATCATCACCCAGCCCTAATCCATTTTCAGCTTTTGTCACACACCAGTCCGATCCCTTTCCTCATCTTCCGAGAATTCCTTCTCTGCTGATGTCCTCCATGACACCAATTAGAGCTGGCAGGAAAGGAAGCAGGCCTCCTGCAGATCTTCCCTTGAAGAAGCCATTCTTGTTCCTCTAGGTACCTGCAGTATTTTCTTCTCTGATATGGCAAAACCCCCAGAACCTACCTCATTCAAGCTATGGGCAGAACAGCAAGCTTGTTATGAAGGGGATCATGCCATTAAAAATAATGACTGCAGACACGGGTTCAGTAACTCGCATTTTTAAATAAAGCAGCAGGGCCTTTGAAGCCTTTTCAAATATTTTTTTTGTAGCGAAGCATAAGTCACAAATGGCCTCATTTTTCATTCAAGTCCATAAATATTTACTCAGTGCTATAAGTGTTTAGACCTGCACTTGGTTTGGGGACGAAACTCCAAGAAAAATAAGTTCCTACTCACATCATGCACTCATTCACTCAGTAAAACTGGAGAGAAAAATTAACACACGAAGCAGGTTAAATATTGCATTTGTTTCCTAGGTCCAGTACAGACCCTTTCTGCTGCCTTTTTTTTTTCTCTCTCTCTCTAAGTTTGTAAGGAAGGGCTATAAGAACAATGTATCAAAGTGTCAGCAATCTAAAAATTAAGTTGTCAGCTTTTTCTCTATACTGCAAATTACAAAAGAATTAGAGGTTTGGTGCTAACAGACGCTTACAATTCTAAAGTGTGCAATTTAACCAATCACCGCAAGGTCTAAAAATGTAATACTGAAGACATTTCCACCAAGTGATCTGCAATTCTGGTATCTAATTTCAACTTTTCTACTTGTGTCATTCTTCCCATTTTTCCCCCTTGCTTTGGAAATTGTTCTGGAATAGCTACACAGTGAAGAACTGCCCAGCTCCTCTACATGCATAATACCTCATATGGAAAAAACGACAGTCATCTTGACCAAGGAAGTACAGAAAAGACAATGAAGATCTGCAACTATTCTATGAGCCCTCACTTCATGCTCATGTCACATTACATGCAGAAATCAAAACGTGAAATGTACTTTACAGTTTCAGAATATCAGACTTCCTTTTATATTCAATACTAATTTGGGTGAAACATGTCTGTGATCATCTGTGCACTAGAAATCTAAGTTAGGATTAAAATGCTAAAATATAAAATAATTTGTGAAACAGTTTAAGTGGAAAGCAATTACCCCAAGCCACTGCAGATATCTTGTAAACTTGTGAAATCTCCAGCTTCTTCCATCATTGCCAATTGCCATCACATCACTCAAAAATAAATCAGAAAAAACACTGCTTACCCAGAAAACACACTATCTTTATAGACAACACGTACTTTTAAAAGACAATATTAATTATCTAAACAAGAATTTAGCAAGAATGCTATTTTAGTGCAAAGAATAGTAAAATATATATATACATATATATATTGGCTCTGTGCATAAACAAAAATATAGACTCATTATTCTTGCTCTCTGGATAATTGTTTAAATGGCCCTTTTTAAGATTCCATATGCTGTTTTTCCCAATAAATAGGAAATTCAATGATTTCTACTATTTCATAAAAAAACCTTCTTCTTCCTTCATCTATGAAACACACTTTCCTACACAGCCTTGAATTCACATCTACCTTCCCATCCTCCAAACAATACCTTATGGTGCAGTTCAACTTGAGAAAGGAGAGTCTCGTTCATTTATCAAGCAAAGTTCAAGCCAGCAAGATGCTTCAGACCGTCTGGTTTTGCCTGCCCCACCCTTGTTTCCTTTGAGCTATAGTGATGTCACAACACCAGGCAGGGTAATGACTTCACTGCTCCAGTCCTTGCTTCTGAGCACACAATTCTTTGCTGCCAAGGCAAATCAAATGACAGCAGAACCCTCCAAGAGGGCCTGACGAATTCCCAACAAATTAGCAGCTAGCAAGCCTTTTGAAAGAAAGAGATGCAGCAATTGCACCACTAAAGATCTATCTAAATGAAGTGGTGCTAAAGATGAATTTGATTCATGGTTTTCAATAGTAAGTCTATATCCCATAATAAAGCTGACACTCAGGGCAGAACTGTGGCTGGATGCTTGTAAGACACTATGGGAACCAAAGATGTTCAGGGCAGTCAAGTAAATAAGTAACCTCTCCATTAGAGCTCAATTCTCACAACTTCTCTCTCTCTCAAATGTACATTTTTTCAGCTTACTCCTGAATGAAGTTCTATGTCACAGAAGAGGACACAAGTTCTAATTTGTGAGTTTTAAGACTTTGTTTTAAAATGCTAACTTAAAGATGAACATGTATACTACAACATGTAAGGCCATATCCTGGACAAAAAGTTCCTGCCACATTTAATCCAACATCAAGTAAATGCAGAAAATATTCACAAACTGATGACAATATCACTTCTCTTAGTACATGAAGAGTTGTTTGTGTTATATCTGGGCAGCCCCTTAATGCATTTGAGCAAAGGGTTCTAAAAAACTAATGTAGTTTCTAATCAAGTTAAAAAAAAAAAAAATCCCTGGTCTCCTATTTCAACACTATTCAAAGTTGGCCAAAGTCCAAACCTTGTACAAGAACTGGCAAAAACTGCCTCTAATCTAAATCACATTCATGCAGAAGAAATGACTTGAAAATTAAATGTAAATACTCAGTGGAGACACTGACCTTTGACCTGTCTCCTGGATCCTTCATCTAAAAGGTGTTTACAAATTAAATAACGTGGCTACTCTTTTTATTACTGATAAATGACTCACAGAACATGTTCTTTTTGCAAAAAAAGTATTTGCCTGAAGTGGATTAGCTAGCTGAACTTCATGCAGTACCTTATGCCTTGGATATATTTTGCTTTTCTAAACTACCAGAAAATTATAATGCAAACAAGACAGTATTCCGAGATTTTCATCAGTGCCTTGCGAAATTAACAAATCAAAGTTACTGCTTCTCAATCTAGAATTTATTTCCTCTCACAACTTTGTTACTCCAACTAAAGTTTTAAAAGTTTGAAACCAAAATTAAGATGCATTTAAAAAAACCCTGTGAGAGCCAAGATATAAATTGCCTCTCCATTCCCTGGAGTTTACTCAAACTTGATGTGCTCCCCTTTCTTAATGGGGCTTTTTTAGCTTAATTTGCAGTAATTGGTACTGGGTCCAGGGCTCCCAGATAGACGTGGAATTTTAGAATTTTGGATTCCTGGAGGCTTCAAATTTCAGAGTAAAACCCCCCAAAAGAATGTTTTGTTTTTTTTTTAAAGATTTTATTTATTTATTTGACAGACAGAGATTACACAAGTAGGCAGAGAGTCAGGCAGAGAGGGGAGGGGAGAAGCAGGCTCCCTGCTAAGCAGAGAGCCCGATGCGGGACTGGATCCCAGGACTCTGGGATCATGACCTGAGCCGAAGGCAGCGGCTTAACCCACTGAGCCACCCAGGCGCCCCAAAAGAATGTTTTTAGCACTTAGTGAGATGACTCTTCTACTAATGTTCATGCTATCAAGGGAAACTGCAGGACACCTGGCCGCCTCTGAGAGCCTAAAATGGGCCCCCCCCCAAAAAAGGTCAGGCAGGATATCTGCAAAAGCAATTGTACAGGACTCCAAGACTAATGTAAAAATACTGAACCACCAACTTCAACACGTAATGGAAGCACTGCATTAGCAGGACTGCCTGGCCCTCTTAGGATTTCCCAGCCCAGCCTCCACACGTAATCAATACCACATGTTTTCTTTATCATTCTGTCTGTTCTCCAACAATCTCTTTCCAACTTTAACCCTGGGCTGCAACTGGAGGAGAAAACCCTGGAAAACTTTGGATCCGTAAATATAAAACCCCAAAAGGAAAGACTGCTCCCACTGCAAGGGACCAGTTACAATTTACTAGGTAACCACACCCACCGCATTGCAGAAGCCATGAACTTGGCGGGGGTTGGAGGGGAGAGGGGAAAGGGGGAGGGGAAGAAGTAGGGCGAGATGAGAGGGGAAAGCCGAGAAAGCGAGCCCCCACGGCAGGAGCTGCGAAACACCCGCATGGAATTCGCCGAGACCACGACTCTTGCCGTCCGATGCCCCGGCCTCCCCACCCCCACGCGCCGCAAAGCCGCCCTCGCAGACACCTCCCGAGGCAGCTCGCAGCCCCGCGGGCGCCAGGTGAGCAGTGCCGCTCCGGGCCCCTCGGCCTCCCCGAGCTCCCGCTCCCGTGCGGGGAGCCAACCGAGCGCAGGCTGGGGCGAGGGACGCCGCAGGTGCCGGGCCAGGAGCCACCTCTCTAGGACGCTCCCTCCTCCTCCCTCGGCGACCGGGCTGCAGCCCCCGCCGCCGTCCGGGGGACGCCGCCCCAGTTCGGGGAACGAGACAAGTTACATAAAAGCGGCCGGCCAGCTCCCGAGGGGGATGCTTTGTGCCGGGCGCACCTTACCGCCCCTGCGCCGCGCGAGGCACCCGGAACGACCCCGCAGCCGCGGCGGGCTGGACGCAGGGCCCCTCCCGCCCGCCGGCCACCGGCCCCGGGCGGCGCCGCAGTGTCGCCCCAGGTCCTCCGCCCCTCCCTGTGCAGTCCGCCTCGCCCTCGCCCCCAGCCCTGGGGTAACTTAAAACATGGCGCCCCAAACGGGGGATTTGGGCAAATTGGCACTGCAGGGATGCGGGGACCGAGCCGCCCCTCTCGGCCAGGGCTCCGGGGGAGGTCCCCAGGCCGGAGGCCGATGTCCAGGCTCCGCGCACCGGCCCAGCCGATGCTGCAGAGAGGCCGGCGGGCGGAGCGGGCACGTCCCCGGCGGGGGGCGCAGCGCACTGGCTTGGCCCGGCCCCGCGGGGGTCCCGATCGGAGGGCGGGCGGGTTCCAGGGCCGGGCCCAGCACGGAGCTCCAGCGGTTCGGGCGGCCGTGAGGCGCCGGAGCCACGCGTCAGCCGCGCACCGCGCGCGCCTCACCCCGGCCTCCCGCTAGTCCTCCGCGCCTCGCAAACCGGAGACCCCCTAGGATCCCCCCCCCCCCCGCTCCGGCTGCCAGAAAAGTTACCTCGGCTGGGCAGGCAGCCCGTGCGCCGCGGCGTAGGGACTAGGCTCGGGCTTGCGTCCTCCCGGCGGTGCGCAGGAGGCTCGGGCGTGGGGAGGAAGCCGCAGACGCGGGCTGCTCGCCGCCGCTCCCCGCCCCCCTTTGCAGGCGGCTCGGAGGCTCCGCGGAGCTGCGGCGGGGGCACACGCCCAGAGCCGGCGCAGAGAAAGCCAACCCCGTCCTGCCTTCGCCTTCCAGCTGCGGGGGAGGGGGCCACCGCAGCACTTCAGGACAGTTAGGTTGTAACAGGCTTCTCCATCCTGGCGCAGGGTCTGGCACGGGGACAACGCCTTGAGACAGTTGCCAATAGCATTAGTCTTTGGATTTTTACTTTAGATTACAGCCCAGGCTTTCTGTCCCCTTCCTCAGGCCTGCCAGACACCCCTGTAAAGGGGAGTGCGGGGGTGGGGGTACTCCTGACCGTCAGGTGAGTAATTTACTAACTCAGGGACTGCAGTGATGGGTTTTCTTTCTTTTTGGAAAGAGAAAATAATCAAATTGGCAGCGTCTTGCGCAGGGTGGGTGTTCAAGAAATATGAAGTTAATAGGGAACACCTGAATTAAAGGTTGAAGGAAGAGGCTGCCTGTTTTAGCGGCCCCTTCCTTTCTTCCCACTTTCTCCTTCCTCCCCACCATCAAGATCCAAAGTTACAGGTGGCCTCCCAAGCTTTGCAGTCTATCAGGGGAGTAAGTCATTATTGATCAGGCTTTCAGTTGCAGTGGGGGGTGGGGGGTGTCACGCTGATTTACAGGTGAAAGGAATTATTCCAGGTCATCTCACAATAAACTCTAATCAAGTAACTAACTCGTATATATTAAAATGTTTAAGGCCCTCTATAAATGTTCCTGATCACCCTTTCAGAAGCTCACCCACTCACTTTAAAATGACAGGATGGATTCACAAAATATTGCATTTACTACTGGGTGCCAAAGATGTGGGGCCGAATAAAAGCCAGTGGCAAAGGTTAGTAGGCTAGGTCTGTAGGTGAAGCTTCCGGAGGTGGAGAGATTTGGCCTGAGTGTTTAGGACAGAGCAAAGGCAATAGAAAAGGGGAGGGGGCATTTTTCTGGTTGCATGGGAGAGACTATTGGAAAATCATGGTTACTATGTTGCTATGGAATTTTTGAATCTGTATTCAGTAGAAGATGTGCAACTTTGGGAATTTCTTTTTCTATTTTTAAGATTTTTTTTCATTCTTCTTTTTTTTTTTTTTTTTGACAGAGATCACATGTAGGCAGGGAGGGAGGCAGAGGGAGAGAAGGGGAAGCAGGCTCCCCTCTGAGCAGAGAGCCCAATGCAGGGCTCAATCCCAGCACCCTGGGATCATGACCTGAGCCGAAGGCCAAGGCTTTAACCCACTGAGCCACCCAGGTGCCCCCAACTTTGGGAATTTTTAAACAAGAAAATGTGGCTGAAGTTTTGTTAAAGGAAAAATAATCTGGTGATGCAGAGATGGGCAGATACAAGGAGCTGAGAGGAAGAGATTGTGGCATTGTTCCAAGTATGAGGGGGAACAAGGACCTGAACTGTCATGTGATAGATAATGGTGATAGTTCAAATACTGGAAGATATATTTGGGGATTACCTATATTAAGTTTCTGTCAGGCCATAGGAATATTACAGACATATATACACATCTCACATTTGTACTTATATGGCTGTGTGCGTGGCATATAAGATCTGTGAATGAAGAAAGGGTTTTTTTTCCTTGTTTGTGTGCACATGTAAACACTCTTCTTTAAAAGTGGACTTGAACAAATTGCATTGTTTACAACAAACACAAAGTTGGCATTATCATTTCAGACACAGATGGTTTCATATTTTCATTCATTTTATTGCCATATTTTTGCTATTATTTTTTAATTGAAAGCAAATTGTTTTCTCCTGATGCACGAATCTTAATCTTTCTGGTGATGGAGAAAATCAGCAAAAATGTACAGATGTCTCTTTTCTTGGGAGAAAATATTAGAGTACTAAATATTTCTTACAAGTTAGAAGTACCTAGCTAATTATCTGAATGTTCCATGAATTCAAAACTTGGAGTACAAACCCTACTGCTTCATAGTTTAATAGTAAATCCGAAGTAATTACTACAAAAATGTTTGGGTTTGACCAAGCCTCTCAGCTCTTCTTTTTTGATTTTTTTATTTTCCTGGCACTGATAGGGACAAAAGAAATGCCAAACGAAAACTTGAGAGCAGCACAGAGCCCTACCAGTAACTTGCTCGTGTCCCTGTAATAAAGCCTTTTCCTTCTACCTTATTAACATCCTGCAGGAGCCCCTCATAGTCATCTCTGTCTCCCCACAGTGCCTCACTGAGAACACTGCAAGCCAGACACTGAACATTTTCACTAAATGAATGGATGTTGACTAATGAACTAAGTTGACTATATTTGAGAGTTGAGTTTCATTTGAGAGTTGAGTTTCCTCAACTCTCAAATATGTATAAAATAAGAGATTATAAAATAAGATTATTTCCAAATAAAATAAGAGATTCTAAAATAAAATAAAGAGATATAAGAGATTATTTCCAAAATTCCTTATGCTTCAAAAATACTAGGGGGGGGTCTATAAAATGAAAAGACATTATCACATCTCTACCTGCTGAGTAAAAGCAATAATGAAAAACCTTTTTAACTCTTATCAGGAAACTGTGAGCTTTTCTACATGGAAAAAAAAAGAAAAGTAACTAAATTAAGTAGAAGGCAAGGATGATCCCATTACAGTTGGATTTGCTTTCTTTCATAAAGACTAATTTCTCCCTGCGTTCCTCTCGCTACCAAAAATGAAGCCTCCTATAGTCCCAGAGAATTCTTTATTCTTACTGGTGCTTTTTCAATAAGTTACAGAAAAGTAGTCCTTGGGTCAAGGGAGTGCTTTTCACACAGTCCCAGAGCCAGTGCAAATTGGTTCTGAGAACCTAGTTCATCAGTTTTCTAGTTTACTATATCTACATGGCAAATACTGAAATAATCCATGAAATGTGGGTAAGGATTCCATGACTCCAGCCTAGGTCTCACGATACCCATTCTGGTCTCAATCACAGGTCTAAGGCTTACCCTACAACGTTAACGTCTTATTTATGGGCTTCCTGACATTATTGTTGTATACAGAATATATTACTGAAGGACAAGAAGCCATCTAGAATTCTAGCCACGGTACAGAAAAAGGGGGCATAGCTAACTTCTGGCAAGATAACACATGTGTGGAACTTTATTCCAAACCACAGAGACAGGATGTCCCCAAACCTCCACCGAAACACAGGTGCCACCAGCATACAGACTCATTGATGCTGGTACTCCTCTACCTGTAGAGCGATGTAATTCCAACCTGATAGCCAAGGCAATGGCATACTTTACAGACTGTATCATATTGTCAGTCTCATCGACAAGACTCTAGAAAGAAACGGTGAAGAATCTGGCCAGCGAATATGTTGGAACTTTGCCCTTCAGCATGAGGATTGGAAGACTAGAGAAGCCTAACCAAAGAATATGGAAGCCACCTACAAAGGTGGCTACTCTAATAGGCATGCAACACTCACTTGCCCTCTTTGACAACCTCAGACTACCGTCACATAAAGCACTGTGATGTTTTAAATGTGCATGTTCTCCAGCACTTTAAGTTGACTGTTTTTCAGTCTCAGATGCCTTAGTAAGACATTACCAACACTTGTAGTAGCTAGTTGAGGCATCTTGTATGCTCAGGATCATGTCAGGCACCTCCTTTGCACATTAAGTCCTTGAAATCAGGACACAAAGTCTTTAGCCAGGATTACCAGGGACCATAAATAAGAGAACTATGGGGATGAATGCCTAATTCAAATGTAGCAAGCTTATTCTTATGAAATAAAAATATGTTTAAGAGTTTCTAGGGTTTGAGAATACTGTCAAGTTTATAGCTCATTAAGGCTTCCAGATGCTCTCTTCATTCAGGGTTTGTATACATCATTTCAGGGGTCTGTATACATGCAGAGCACAGATGCAAAATGAAGTAAAAAAACCACTCATAATTATAAATGCAGCATAAAATGTACAAAAATATGTACACATGAGAGGGAACAAGTTTAGACATGCCTACACATCATTTTAAAAAATCATTTAAAATCATTTTTAATCAAAAAAATCATTCAAAAAATCAATCGAAAAAAATTTTAAAAATCATTTAAAAAATCATTCCTATTCATCAGAATTTCCTATTTACTTTCTTTCTCTCTTTAGGTTATATTCTTGTAAAAATACTGGTCATAATGGTGGGGCCAATACATACTGTATAAATTCCACGGTATTAAAATATACACTTACTGGGTGTTTTTTTTTTTTTAACTTTTCCATTTCAAGTAAATTTTAGAAATCTCAGCACTTTCAAATAGAATAATTTTAACAAAAAAATTAAGGTTACTCTTATCCTCAGTTGTCTATAAGTTTAAATGCTCAATTCTCTTCTCCCATTGAGTAAAAATAAAAATTCATTAAGATTATTTTATATTTGGCCAGTTTATATATAATGGCAAAATACAAAGAGTGGAAGTTGGTAATCTATAAAATTACTAAATTCAACTCCCAAACCGTTCACTATCTGAGACCACAGTGATATCCCAAACATGATCAGTATTGGGTTATACTAAGACACTTAACATTTCAATCAATATCCCCCAAGACATAAATGCCTCTCAGTCTCCTATAAATTGTAATTAATCCTAACCAGCTATTATATTTTGTTTTAACAGCAATCAACAAGAAAGAGCTGAAGAAAAAAATAATAATAATTAGCTGAGAGGGGAAAAAAATAGGCAGTGAGACACATTCAGATGTGATTTATTAACTTGCTAACTCTCTCTCAGTGCCATAGCTAACCTACAAACTAAGAAATGTACAGCTATAACTACACCAAAAAGAAAATGTCAACTTTCCTTCTTAATTTGATCCCTGCTTTACAGCACTTTTTTTTCCCTCTTTCCAATTACCTCACTGTACTTGCTTACTTTAACAGTGTGGTTTAGGATTAGTCCACAGCTTCGAGAATGTTCTGGGAATCAATGAAAATACCATCTAGAATATCTGTGTCCCTTGAAATAAATCTGGCATTTAATAAGTCAGAGCCATTTTTTTAAAAAGCTTCCTCTATTGACTCTTTTCCTGTTCAAGATATTTATCAGGAACTTGAAACATGCAAGGTAGGCTTATTTGCAGATGATACAAATCTGAGAAGGATGCCAGAGTTTCTCAATCCAGGTTGTTTGTAAAGAGCTTAAATTTTACATTTCCATTTCAACAATCATCTTGGAAAATGATAGAAGTATTCACACCATTTACATCAGAATCACTCAGAGTGCTTGTTAATACAATACATTCTTGGGTCCAGCCCTAGACTAAGCAAATCAGAACCTTGGGGTCCAGAGAGCAGGCACTTTTAACAAGGTCCCCAGGATCCTGGAGACCAGTGTACAACAATAATCCCACAGGTGACAAAGTTAGTGTGCTCAGTCAGATGTTTCTGAGAAGCTGGAACAGAGACAAGTTGGTAGGAGGTTAGCCTCATTGAGCCATATAGGTAGCAGAACTAAAGGGTGTCTACACTACAAGTCAGCACATATTTTGCAAGAAGAGTTATTGCCTGGATCCTGTCGCATGCATCAGTTTGCAGTAGTGGTTCATTAGCAGTAAGTATAGTAATAAATAATGAAAGATTGTTCTGTACCCAATTCCAGCAATAATTGGATTAGATGCCCATTTGCTGAAGACTGCAGTAAAACTACAACTCTGACCTTAATTTCCAAGTGCACAAAACATCTTTACAAAGTCTCATTAAAACAGGAAATGGAGAACTAATTGCTAGCAGTTTTGGTTGAATGGGAGATCTGACGATCTCAAACCCTACAAATAGAGACTTTAAATTATTAATACCTTTTGGTATGACAACACATGCAAACAGATACCCCCTGCACTGATTAGTGAAAACTAATGAACAAACTTAAGAAATTGAACAGAGGCTATATATATTTCTACCCTTAGATATAACATGAGGAATTTTGTTCAGAAAAACAATATTATTAATCCTATTAAATTAATGATAATTTTATTTTAAGGGTCTTATATTTTTCATATGGATTTGTAAGGTTCTTTTAATTTTATAGTTGATGAGATTTTTAACCATGAAAAATTTTATTCTAGGATTACATCTACATATATTTAAGTGGCAAGACAACATGGGGGCATCAGAAGTAGTCTCTTTTGTTAAAAGGCTGTTTAAGAACGAGATTTCAGCTCAGTGAAAGGACTGCTATTGTAATATGGTCCAGGTTGTCTTATGGGCAGTAGCCTGTCTACCTAGAATGTTCAAGGAGATACTGTAATGTCAGTATGGCCCCAGAGAGAGTCCTCAATCAGATGGGCACTTAGGCGACATCATATTTAAAGTTGTGTCCAACTCTGAGATCAAATTGCTTTCCATGTGTGTGCCACTCAGGAACCAGGAATTGCCCACAATTCTTCACTGTTGAGGTAGAAACTCAAATGTTGACTTCATTAAGATACTCTGATAGATGTGTATTTATTTACATGTATGAAATAGCTTACCAAACTTCGTCATAGGTTGAGACTGATTTGCCATTGGTTTAGTGCTTTTTCTCTGTAAATATGTTGACGATATCCACCACCTATTCCCCTCCCAGATGTTTCTCTGATCCATCTTTCTAATCTACTTGTCCCACCCTTGCTCATCAGGCCTTTCTTATCTCTGAGCCAGGTTTCACTAAATGGCCTTAGGTCACTAAGAATCATGTTGAGTCAAGGCAATGATTCTAAATAGGAAACTATTATATTTCAAAGCCTTTTCCTAAGTTTTTTCCAGGTATGCCAATGCCCATTCCCAAATTATTCCACAGTTCAACAAAATCAAGCAGGCATAGATCTACGGTATTACACATACGTTCATGAACACTATTAGAGCGCAATGAACAGAGTACTAGATGATACCTGAAAATTGTTACATGGCCTTGGGCAAATTTCAAATTTCAGCTTTTCTTATTATCAATATCCATTGAAATATTCCTCCCATTTTCTGTTTTACTAGAATAACGTGACGGTTCTCAACCATGGCTATACATTTAAAGAATCACTTAAGGGAACACTTTAAAAAACAGCAACTGGGGGCCCCTGGGTGGCTCGGTGGGTTAAAGCCTCTGCCTTTGGCTCAGGTCATGATCCCAGGGTCCTGGGATGGAGCCCCGCATCCGCCTCTCTGCTCAGCAGGGAGCCTGCTTCCTCCTCTCTCTCTGCCTGCCTCTCTGCCTACTAGTGATCTCTATCTGTCAAATAAATAAATAAAATCTTTTAAAAAAATAAAAA
>ML098485.1:10789-28529 GCA_003697995.1 Taxidea taxus jeffersonii | reverse complement strand
TTTGGTACCTTCTGAAAGGGCTGATGTGAATGTGTAGCAGTAGTGAAATGCTGATAAAAATTCAGTAGGTCTTCTGTTTCCCTTGTTTATTTTGGAAATAGTTTGAATTGTTTTGGTTAGCTTAAATTGGTCTGAGATACTAAGAGGGACTTTTCAGAACTCGTTTTGTTTTTTTTAAAGGTTTATTTATTTATTTGACAGCACAAGTAGGCAGAGAAGCAGGCAGAGAGAGAGAGAGGAGGAAGCAAGCTCCCTGCCGAACAGAGAGCCCGATGTGGGGCTCTATCCCAGGACTCTGGGATCGTGACCAGAGCTGAAGGCAGAGGCTTTAACCCACTGAGCCACCCAGGTGCCCCCACTTTTCAACTCTAAAGGTACACTGTAAAAGTGAACAAAATGAGATGCAGATTCACAGAATCAGTTCACTTTAAAGTAGTTGATGAGTGATAGAATGTGACTTTGATCCACAAAAATCTAAGGAATTGCTGAATATTTTGTATTCTTAAATTCTTTTATCTTTCAGTTCTCTGTTATTTTCTTTTCTTTTTCCCTGGTGCTCTCTTATAACTGCCTCCTTATCACCACCCCCTCCCTCTCGGTGTGCCATCTGTTGGTTTGGCTCTTTATTTCAGAGTAGGAAGGCAGGAAAGCGTTTTCCTACACAATATAAAACTAGTTCTTTTGGAGCTCAGTGAACTGGTGCACTTATGCAATAAGTCTACTAATGATAAATTCCAGAAGTACCATAGGCCACTAGGACTAGAAAGATAGTGATGACTCTGCAATATTGTCTGTAAACTTTTTGTGACTGTTGCTTTATTTAAATAAAAACTAAAGTATACTGAAACACTATATTTTTTCATAGCCATAAATTGGTTAGCTAGAAACAGGCTTGCAAAGAACAGTCATTATTGAAGAGTTTAGCATGTTGAGTGTTAGTGAAATTCATGTCAAATGATTTCTTCTAGTACTTTATAAATATAATTTGATGATGGGAGATTTATATTCATTTATGCCTGACTGTGTATTAGTCTATTGTGGGAATATGTAGCCACTATTTGCAGTTCTAGGTAGGTAATTCAATTCTCAGACAGCATTAAAAAAAAAAAAACGTTTTGTTACAAAGTATTTTAAACATGTTAATATAAAACAAAGAATAATATAAAGAGCATCCATGTCCTCATAACTGAGCTTCAGGAATTTTAGGCAGTCTTGTGTCCTCTATATTTCTATTCACTACCACTCCACCCCTAATCCTTGGACTCTGTTGAACCAATTCCTGAGCATAGACATATTTTTAATTTGTAAATTTCAGATATTTCAGTTTGGATTTCTAAGATTCTCTTTTCATAAACCAAATGCCATTATCATACCAAAATAAATTTATAGCAAGTTATTAATATCACCAAAAATGTAATCAGGTTTCATATTTTTCTGGTTATTTTATTTTATTTTTTAAAGATTTTATTTATTTATTTGACAGAGATCACAAGTAGGCAGAGAGGCAGGCAGAGAGAGAGGAGGAAGCAGGCTTCCCACCAAGCGGAGAGCCCGATGCGGGGCTCCATCCCAGGACCCTGGGATCATGACCTGAGCTGAAGGCAGAGGCCTTAACCCATTGAGCCAGCCAGGCATCCCTTTCTGGTTATTTTACATAAATACTTGTATGTGTGTTTATATATATATGCGTGTGTATATATATGTCTTTTTCTTCTTTAAAGTTTTTTGTTAAAAGAGGCTCTCTCTTCTTTGCTCTGAGAAATTTCGCATGGTCTTATTTTGCTGATTGCATTTCTGTAATGTCATTTAATATGTTATTTTGTCTGCTGATTTCCTGTAAATTGATAGGTTTGTCAGAGTTTTGTTCTTATTGTAGGAATACTCCATAGGAATGGTTTGTGTTTCAGGAGGTACGTAAGATTTTATTATCTCTTTGGATGTTAGCAGCTATTGATGATCATTGCTTAGATTTATTAATTGATCAGGGATTGCAAAATAGTGAAATTCTATTGTTTCTTTTTCATGTATTAAGTGGTGTTCTTTGGATAGTTTTCAGCAGTGTAGTTTTTTTTTTTTACGTCATTGTATTTATGCTCAAACCGGTTCTGGGATGATTGGCAATGTTCTGTGGTGTGACTCCTTTAAGGGAAGAGTATAAGTCTTTATTATTGAAAATTCAGAGACTACTTAGGAATAGTGAATAATTAGACTTTGTTTAAAGGATGTTTGGCTAATAAATAAATTAACGTGGCATCATGAGTAATATCTTATGACTTAGCATGTGTAGCTAGCTGACCATTGATGTCTTTCTTTTTAGAGAAGTCAGTGTTCATATTCAGAAATTTCAAAGTGATTTGGGAAGGGCAGCAATTACTGGTTTCTTGAGCCAGATTTCACAGCAGAATTTGAGAACAGACCTTGTGTTTGCAATTTTAAACATGTTGAGTTTATATAACATAGAATATTTTGTATTAAAGGTTGTAAAGAACTGGAGAAGCAGCATTTCCTAATGTGGCTCCTTGACAAAAGGGTTTTGGGGTCAAATAAATTTGGTGAACATTGTGAACTTTATGCTTTCTTGGAATGTAATAGTGCATATTAATATGTAAAATCTGTTTAACATTAACACAGCCTTTTCCAAATTTATTTGATCACTGAACCTTTTTTTCCCCACCTCAGAATATCGTGAAGGGCCAGTGAAACAAATTTTGGAAAATGTTGTCTTAAAGGATTTGAACAAAGAATAAAGAAAAATGGCTGATGGTGATGAGTGTGTATGACTTGACTACAGTTAGTGGAGACATTTTGGTAGGTAAATAAGAAGACACTTTTCAGTAAGAAAAAAGCAAGAGACATATGTTGATTGCTTGTTTTATCTTAGGCTGTAAGCATTATACTTTTAGTGAAACAGTATTAGAAAAGGATTGAAGTCATATATAACATTTACTATATGTCAGGCACTGTTTTTACCACTGTTTAACAACTTTATGCACTGATGTACTGTTGTTACCTCAGTTTTACAGATGAGCAAATCGAGGCTCACAAATTCAAGGTTATATTGCAGAGTTGGTGACACAGCAGAACCTGGTTCTGAACCTAGGTAGTCTGGCTCCAGAGTCCATGTGCCTACCCACTACTCTATATTGCAACATATGGCAGATCATAAAATAGAAATCAGATTAAAAGAAGATTTTAACATCTGTTTGGAGGGAACAGACATATTTTCTTTCACTTTCAGGCAATCAGAGCCATATGAGAAAAAAGTGGAGAGCTGGCTCTGTCCTAGTGAAGATAGAAAACTTGGAAACCGGGGAACGATTGTCCATAAAAAAGGTATACTTGCCAAAGAGATAGATTAGAGGTAGGTAGAAGGCTGAGCTAAGAGGACACTGTTAATACCAGAAGGGAATTGGTATATGTGCTGCCGAAGCGAGCACAACCAGAAGGGAATTGGAACTCCAGTAAGACTCCTTTACTTTAGATACGAAATATGAGTTTAGTTTGTTCATGTGCTTGTAGTAATAATAATAGTGCACATTAGTGTATTGCATTAAAGTACTTTCACATGGATCCTTTTTGATCCTCTAAACAACTCTGAAAGGGAGGTAGGTACTATATTTTCCACAGTAAGATGGGTTTTTGAATTTGGATTTTCTGCATTTTTTTTAGTAACAAATAATGTATTATTTGTTTCAGGGGTACAGGTCTGTGAATCATCAGTCTTGCACAATTCACAGTGCTCACCATAGCACATACCTTCCCCAGTGTCTATCACCCAGCCACCCCATCCCTCCCCCCTACCTCCCAGCACCCTCAGTTTGTTTCTTGAAATGAAGAGTCTCTTAAGGTTTGTCTCCCTCCCTGGTCCCATCTTGTTTCATTTTTTCCTTCTCTGCCCTTAGGACCCCCACCCTGCCTCTCAAATTCCTCACTAGGTATTCTGCATCTTAAAAGCTAAAGTGTCGGGGCACCTGGGTGGCTCAGTGGGTTAAAGCCTCTGCCTTTGGCAGGTCATGATCTCAGGGTCCTGGGATCAAGCCCCAAATCGGGCTCTCTGCTCAGCGGGGAGCCTGCTTCTTCCTCTCTCTCTGTCAGCCTCTCTGCCTACTTGTGCTCTCTCTCTCTCTCTCTCTCTCAAATAAATAAATAAATAAAATCTTTTTTTTAAAAAAAGAAAAAGCTAAAGTGTCCTATAGTATATTTGTGTGTGTGCACACATGTGTGCATATATATACATATATGTATATACACATATATATCACATTGCCTCAATTCTCGATGAATAAAATAATTAATAGAGTGTGCTTTTGAAATGAGGATTTGGATCAGAAAGAAAGCTGTATTCTAACGACTGGAAATAATTCTCTCCTAAGTATAAAAGATAATATATGCAATTGTAAAAAAATTTTTTTTTAGATAGCATAGGGAAATACAAAGCAAAAGGTAAAAACTGGTCAACTCTGCAGATTAACCACTGTTAAATTGTAGTGTGTAGTTCTCCAGATTTTTTTCTAGATCTATTTATATATATATAGGGAGTTTTTTTTTTAATTCTGTACATATTGTTTTATAACTTGAAATACTGTATTCTTAAAGAGATTATCTGTTGATACTTGGTCTTTTGCCTTTACCATGGTAAAAGGGTGCATGCAGGACGACTGGCATAAAATGGTAATATCTTGGGCAGACTGGGCTGTATAGGTATAGTACACACATATTTTAATGGCTGACCTGTTAGTAAAGGCTAGGCGAATCCCCTGATTGGGATTAGGTTAACTAAAGGAGGCAATGGATAGTATAAAGCTTCATTTTATTGTAGAATTTGGGGGGGGGTACTTATTTTCACATTATAGTGGATCAAAAGATAAGTAACTCAGACCTTAATGTTCAGGTAAGCATTAAGAAGAATAAAGCATGGCTCTTTTGGAGCCTTGTATTATATGGGCTCTTTTAGTGTGTATGAGTGGGTGTGTATATAACCATCTGATTATCTGCACTTTTGGAGTGGTAGGGAGAGGAAAGGAGTCTGTTGTGTTATGTTGTGGAATTTTTAAAAAATATTTTATTTATTTATTTGTCAGAGATCACAAGTAGGCAGAGAGAGAGGCAGGAAACAGGCTCCCCGCTGAGCAGAGAGCCTGATTCGGGGCTCCATCCGAGGACCCTGAGATCATGACCTGAGCCGAAAGCAGAGGCTTTAACCCACTGAGCCACCCAGATGCCCCTGTGGAATGGTTTTTGTACTTGAAGTTAGTTGTCCAGCAGATCTTGCTTTCTGTATTATTGATGGCATCTAGTAATTTGCTTAGTTAATCACTCTCTTTGCCCAAGCAGATTTTGGAGGTGGTCTTATTTTAAAAATACTTTTCTTTTTGAGGATTGGGTCATATTTTATTTACATCTCTCAGTATTTTCTTGTTGGTTCTAAGTTGATGGTAATAACGATTTTAGCTATGCTAGGATCTTTTCCTTTCTATGTTAAGTTTTAAAATAAGCTTGTCTAGGGGCAGCTGGCTGGGTCAGTCAGTAGAGCATGCAACTCTTGATACTGGGTCGTGATTTTGAGCCCCATGTTGGGGGTAGAGATTACATTAAAAAAAAAATCTTAAAAAAATAAGCTTGCCTATAGTATTGCATTAGATCTGTAGATCAATTTGGAGGAGAACTGATATTTGCGTATGTAGTCTTCCAATCTAGGAACATGGTATATTTCTCCATTTATTTAGATCTCCTTCGATCTCTTTCACCTGTATGCCTTGTAATTTTCAGCATTTAGGTCAGCATTTAGGTTTCAGCATTTACATGTTTGTTAGACTTGAGCTTAGGTATTTCATTAAAATTTAAAAGAAAAAATTTTAACAATATTTTAAAATTAAATTTAAAATTTTTAAATTAAAATTTAAAAGAAATTTTTTAACAATATTTTATTTCTATATATGTAAATATATTTTTATTTATTAGAGAAAGAGTGCATGAGCACACGAGTTGGGGGAAGGGCAGAGACATGGAGAAGTGGATTCCCCACTGAGCAGGGAACCTGATGTGAGGCTTGATCCCAGGACCCTGGGATCATGACCTGAGCGGAAGGCAGCTGCTTAACCAACTGAGCCACCCAGGTGTCCCTCATTAAAATTTTTTTTTCCACTAAAAAATGTTTTAAAAACTTCTTATCAAAATATATGAATTTATTGAAGTATATATATAATAAGCTTACAGCTGGGTTAGTTCCACAGGGATGGACTTATTTTCAAATTCTTGTATTTTCTGTCAGTCTGAGAGATTTTTAGGAGGGAAGAAGGACTGAAGATGAGGAATAAGACAAGCTTCCTTTCCATTTTCTTCTGAGTCAGGTCTTCATAGTGTAACTGCATTGTTTTGTTTGTAAGTGAATTCTTAAGCTAAACTCATTTAGCTAAACTCATTTCTAAATCAATTTTGTTATGTGGATTTTCCCTGCTGTAATTTACATCTAGTCATGTTGTAATAGTTTTACCTAGATATAGGAATACATACTGTTTTAAAACAATGAATATGTGGGTTGAAGATTTAAGAGATGGAAAGTTATGCCTTCTCTTTTCTTTTCTTTTCTCTTTTTTCTTGAGCCCAAGCTATTCCCTACTTTTTAGCTTCCTTTTGTGCAGTTTGTATAAAGCACACACTGAAGTAAACTTGTCATCTTGCTGTCTGGCTTTTATTTTCCTTCTAGGAAAAACAGGCAACTTAGTGTTATTATTTATGGGAGGTTTTTTTCCTGCTTTTTGAATAAGACTTCAAATTTAACTCTTGAATTTATAGAGATGATATCACTGTAATTGCTTAAAGGAAAACGATTTATGTAGCAAGGAAATTAAAAATGAGATTTGCTTACTACAGATACTCCTGGGAATAAATGAATTTATTACGTATGCTCCATCAGGAGGGACATGGTTAATTATGGAAAAATAATACTCATCATTTAACTCTAAATAATGATTTAACTCTTTTACTTTTTGGGTAAAAGATAATCTTTTTTCTTTCTTTTTTATGTCACTGGGGCTCAGTTCCTGAGTAGTTCCTCCTCAGACTTTTATTTTTTTATTTTATTTATTTTTATTTATTTTTTAAAGATTTTATTTATTTATTTGTTAGAGAGAGAGAGAGAGAGCAAGCACAGGCAGACAGAGTGGCAGGCAGAGGCAGAGGGAGAAGCAGGCTCCCTGCCGAGCAAGGAGCCCGATGTGGGACTCGATCCCAGAATGCTGGGATCATGACTTGAGCCGGAGGCAGCTGCTTAACCAACTGAGCCACCCAGGCGTCCCCAGACTTTTATTTTGAAAATTTCTTAAATCTGTGGAAAAGTTGAAGAATAGTACAATAAACAGCCATGTACTTTTCACCTTGTTTCAAAACTTGTAACATTTTGCTGCAGTTGCTTTTTTCTTTTCTCTTAACACACACACACATGCCTACACACACACACATGCCTGCGCACACACTTTGTTTTAAGTGAGAGGAAGTTATAGTCACCAAGATACTTGCTCTGCATACTTTGAGTATGAGTTTGAGTATGTCTCCTTAAAATAAGGACATTCTTCAACACAGCTTCGTACCTTTTTAAGGAAAATACATGAATTCATTATCATCTGATATGAAGTATTTTTTATAACTTTTTTTTTTCTGATCAGATGCAATCACACTGGTATATTGCTTTTAGGTTTTATTTCTCTTTAGTCTCTTTTAATCTAGAACCATCCTCTGACTTTTTTTTAAGTGACATTAACTTTATTGAAGAATCTAAGCCATTTGTCTTAAATAATGTCCTACAATCTGAATTAACTGATTGTTTCTTTAAGATTGTATATTCAGGTTAAACATTAATTGCATGAGCAATGTATAGCTGCTGTGTACTTCTAACATCACCTCAGGAGGCACTTAATGCCATTTTTTTTTCCATTTTAGGCGATGCTAATTTTTAAAAAATTAACATATAATGTATTATTAGCCCCAGGGGTGCAGGTCTGTGAATTGCCAGGTTTACACTTCACAGCACTCACCATAGCACATACCTTCCCCAGTGTACATAACCCAATCACCCTCACCCTAACCCCTCCACCTCCTGGCAACCCTCAGTTTGTTTTGTGAGATTAAGAGTCTCTTATGGTTTGTCTCCCTCCCGATCCCATCTTGTTTCATTTATTCCATTTCCTTATACCCCCAAACCCCCACGTTGCCTCTCAACTTCCTCATACCAGGGAGATCATATGATAATTGTCTTTCTCTGATTGACTTACTTCCCTAAGCACAATACCCTCTAGTTTCATCCACGTCGTGTGGCAAGATTTCATTTCTTTTGATGGCTGCATAGTATTCCATTGTATATATATACCACATCTTCTTTATCCATTCAGATGATGCTAAATTTGATCACTTGTTTAATGTGTTGACTACTACTAGATCACTTCATTAGAAATGCACATTTTTTCCCCTTTGTAACTAGTAAGTAATCTAGGGGGTGGTATTTGAGATTGTTTGACAATCATTTCTCCCACAACCTTTTCCAGTGGCATCTATGGGACAAGTATCCTTACATGGATAATTCTTCCCTTTTTTTAAATAAAAAAAATTCTTAATATATGTACATAGTAAGAAACTCACATGATACAAAGGAGGTCACAGCAAAATGCATGTGTCCTATTCATGTTCTATTTCCACTTTCCAATTTTTTCTAGAATTAACTGTTACCAGTTTCTTTGTTTCAGAAGTTCTAAACCCCTCCAGTCATGCATTCATATATATGCTCTCATTTTTGTCTTTTTACACAAATGGAGACACTACAGAGTGTTCTAAATCTTTTTTTTTTTATTATAGTAAAATAACATTTATCATCTAAACCATTTGTGAAGTATACAATGCGCTGGCATTAAAGATGCTTATAATATTGTGTAACCATCACTGCTATCTATATCCAAAAACTTTTTCATCATCCCCAGCAAAAACTCTATACCCATTAAAAAATAATTTTCTCTACCTCTCCTCCACAGCCTCTTTGGTATTTTATCTGTGAATTTCCCTATCCTTGGTACTTCATAAAGGGGGAATCATAGATTTGTTCTTCTTGTCTGGCTTGTTTCACTAAATACAATGCTTTCAAGGTCCGTCCGTAACATATATCAAAATTCCATTTCTTTTCATCACTGGGTAATATTCCATTGTATATATATCTATATATTCCTCTGTACATCTCTGTATAACATGTTTTGTTTATCCATTCATCTGTTGATGGACACCTGGGTTGTTTCTGCCTTTGGGCTACTGTGAATAATGCTGATATGGACATGGGAATATGAATATCTGTTTGAGTCCCTCCTTTTAGTTTCTTTGGATACATACTCAGGAGTGGAATTGCTTGGTCTACATCTTAATGTATTTTTAACTTAATATATCATGGTTATCATTCCAATTTAATATGTTCCTGATAATTGTAGATCTTTCTCATTCATTTTGATGATTACCTTGATTCCCAGTATATGTGTATAATTCATTTAACCAGTATTATAGGGGAGAGGGAGGGGAGCATGAGGAATTAGGGAAGCTAGCTGGAAGAGATGGTGAAGTTAATTTTGGATATGGTGAATTGAGGGTGGGAAACAATGACATTGTATTGAGCATCAGATATTTGAAAACAGATTGCAGAGGTGCTGGCCAGAGGCATGTATTTGGGAGTATCTGTATAATGATAATGAGTTAAGCTTTAGCACTGAACAGAAAAGGTTGATGTTTTAAAAAAAAAAAAACAAGTATTATAAAGAAAAAGAGGTTTCCGAACTTTAGGGCATTAAGTGGACAAGAGAAGGCAGGAGTGTGTAAATTACTATTATTTGTCTGTTTATTCATCTGTTGATGGACATTTGAATTTCTAATTTTTGACTATTATGAATAAAGCTGCTTTGGACTTTGAGGTGTATAAGTTTTTATGTGGTTGTGTGTTTTCATTTTTCTGGGCGAATCCCTAAGGAGTGGAATTGCTGCATATATAGTAAGTATGGTATGTTTAGTATTATAACTAACTGCCAAACAGTTTTCCATTTTACATACCACCAGCAGTTTATGGGAGTTCTAGTTGCTCCACATCCTCATCCATACTTGGTATTGTCTTTTTCTTTAAATTTAGCTACTTGAGTGCGTTTGTAAATAGTACCACTACAGTTTCAATTTGCATTTCTCTAATGACGGATGTTGAGCATCCTATTTATGCTTATTTAGCCACTTATAATATATCTTTGGTGAAATGTCCAGATTTTTTGTCTATTTAAAAAAATAATGTTTTGTTGAGTTGTAAGAGTCCTTTTTATGTATTCACAAGTCCTTTGTTAGATATGTGTTTTGCAAATAGCTTCTTTAAGTTCGGCATTTGCCTTTCATTTTCCTAATAGTGCTTTTGAAGAGCACAACTTTAATTTTGATAGAGTCTTAGTGTATTGATTTTTTGAGTCCTATTTAAGAAGTATTTTTCTAATCCAGGGTTACTTAGATTTCTCTCCTGCATTTTCTTCTGGAGATTCTCCCCCACCCTCTACCCTCCACCCAGAGAGAGACTGCACATTTGTGCATGCGGGGGCGGGGGGGGGTGGTGCAGAGGGGGAGGGAGAGAGAGAATCTTAAGTAGGCTCCACACGTCCAGCATGGAGCCTGACGCAGGGCTCAGTCTCAGGACCCTGGGATCACGACTTGAGCCGAAATCGAGAGTTGGTCACTTAACCCACTGAGCCACCTAGGCTTTCCTTTTCTAGAGAGTTTTATGGTTTTAGGTCTTACATTTAGGTCTGTGAGCCACTTTGAGTTGATTTTTGTATGTGGTGTGAAATTAGGGTTGAGGTTCATTTTTTTCCCATATGTATATCCAGTTGTTCCGGCACCCATTGTGAGAGGTTATCCTTTCCCCATTAAGCTGCCTTGGCACTTTAGTTAAAAATTAATGGGGCCATATATGTGTGGGTCTGTTTCTGGACTTTCAGTTCTGGCCTGTTGATCTGTCTGTCTTGATGCCAATACACATGTGTTGATTACTGTAGCTTTATAGTAAACCTTAAGATCACACAATGGAAATTCCTCAGTTTTGTTCTCTATCAAAATTGTTTTGCTCTTCTCAGCCCTTTGCATTTCTATCATGCAGATTTCTGATAAGGACTGTGAAAATTATTTTGTTGTTTTACCCAGTTGAAATTTAATGACTTAGTGATCTTGAGAGAGTGGCTGGGAGGAATGAATTTTTATCATAGCAACAGGACTGAGAATGAACTGAGTTGGCAATTGATTGATTCAAACCTGAGATTTTTAATTTTCTAAAATTTAGAGTGATCTAGAACTTGTGAAACCACCATGTCAGTGATAAGAAGCAGCATGATTTGGTAGTGGTTAAGTGATTGGGTATCAGACTGCTCTGGTTTGAATCTTCACTCTATCAATTACTGGCAGGATGACCTTGGGCAAACTATATTTGGCCTCCCTGTGCCTCCATTTCCTTTCCTTGCAAATCAGAATAGTAAGGATACTTATTTCAGAGTTGTTCTGAGATTAAATAAGGTAATACATGTAAAGGGTTTAGCACAGTGTTCAATGTGCTCAATGAATGTTAGTTACTATGTTGCTCTGTTCACCTAGAGAGTGTTAGAAAGCTTCATAATTTGATACATTCACTTGGAGGTACTATTTAGTCTACCCCTGTGCTCAGATCCTTCCTGTGCTTCATTTATTTCAGTTTTAGAAAGGTAGTGGTAGTGCTATTTGGTTTCCTTTCAGTCCTTTAGTCGTTTTTCCAGCCCCACTTTTCATTGGTGAATTTGGTAATTTATGTATGTAATTAAATTTGGATTTGTGCGTTGGACCATGAATGGAAAAAAGAACAATTGGCTTTTAGTGGTATAAATCATTGCTGTAAATTAAACAAAACAAAACAAGACAACAGCAGTTTTTTTTTTCTTTGCCGGCGTTTAGCTGGTTCATCAGGATTGTGAATTGGTGGTTCTTGAATACAAGTGAAAATCCATTAGTTTCATTTGATTTTGTCTGTAGTTCTTTCCTTGCTGAATAAGCAGGTCTGCTTTCTGGTTTATTTAACTAGTTCTCATTATTGATGTAGCAAAACAATTTGCCAGCAAACTCAGCAGGTCTCTTCTTTTTCTAAGTGTGCTCACTTTGTAAATAGGGATAATAACCAAAAGAAAGCTTTTTCCTTCTTATCAGCTGTTTAATTTTGTGCAGCTAAACACTGAAAATTTCTATCATTTAATGAGAGCCCAAATCAGTCAGCCTAATGAAGCCCTCTAGAAGGGAAGCACTTGGGGCTCGGGTGGGGAAAGCTGGATCACAGTGTGCACTTAATTTTCAGTTGCAGAACTTTCCTGATGTGTTGTGTCCCTCCTGCACTTCTTTGATTAATGCTCTTGATAAATATCCTTACTGATGTCTTTCTTTTATGAATCTCTAAATTCATTAATTTAGAACTTCATAAATTTATTTAGGTGCAGATGTGGCAGAGGAGTGAATGACAAGTTCAGGTTTCAGCATGTTGAATTTAAGATTCCTTTGGAACATCTTAGTGGGTATATCATGTTAGCAGTGGATATTCAGGTCTGGAGCTTAGGAGAGAGAATTTGGACTATACTCATTAGCATATGAGAGGTAGGTGAAAGCCTTGGGAGTAGCTAGAATCACTCCAAAAATTATATACAGTGAGAAGAGGAGACAGAAATGGACTGAAGATGGAATTCACGTGGTCTATCTGTGGCACTTCCACACTTGGAATTAGTTCTTTCGAAGTGCTTCCATTATATATCAGCTTAGAATAAGATAATATCTGGGTTTAAATTGGATTCTATGTAAATAATGAATTACGTAGATGCAGATTGCTCAGCACAATTCAGCAAATATATTGAGGTCCCTCTATGTGCTTTACCTTTGTTAAGCACTGAGGATATAAGCATCTTTGCCCTCGTGACTTTATAGACTAGTATAAGAGAACACTAAACACATAAGCATGCAAATAGTATATAATCGCAAACTGAAAAATGCTGAGAAGCTAAATGTTGGGTACTCTGTGAGCATTTTAAAAGAGGGACGTGATTCTCATATGTGTGTGGTCAGGTAGCTTCCCTGAGGAAGAGGCGTTTTATTCAACTAGCAATTATTGAGTACCCAGTATATCCCTGTACTGCTATTTAAACTGAGATCTTGTGACTAGGTATTAACTGAGTGAAAGAGGGTGGGATGGAGAAGGCAGGCTCTAAGTAGAGGGAACTTTGTGTGGAAAGGACCTGCAATAGAAAGCAAGGAGCCTGATTCCTTCCAGAAATTAAACATCTCAGTTATTGCTTATAGAAGGAGAGCAGGGGAGAGAGGTCAGTTCTTAGCCTTTTCAACTGTGGAGAAATTTTGTTCTTTAGAGTAAAACTATTGAAAAGCAAACTGACTTTATTAACTTTTTTTTTTTTTAATTGAACATACACATTAGTGGAAAGAACATTTCCTAACATCCATTTCTTTCAGCAGTGTTTTGTAGTTTTCATTGTACAAGTTTTTCCACCTCCTTGGTTAAGTTAATTCCTCAGTATTTTACTCTTTTTGATGCTATTATGATGGAATTGTTTACATAATTTTGTTTTCAGATTGTTCATTGTTAGTTATAGAAATGAAACTAATTTGTGTGTCTTTGACTTTGTGTCCTGCTACTTTGCTGAATTCATTTATGAGTTCTAACTTTTGTGTGTGTGTACACTTATTGGGGTTTTTCACAAGTGAGCCTTCTGTGAACAGACAACTTTATTTCTTTTCTTCTACTTTAGATGCCCTTTGTTTATTTTTCGTGCCTCACTAGTCTGATTAGAACTAGTACTGTGTGGAATGGAAGTGGCAAAAGTAGACATCCTTGCTTTTGTTCTCAATCTTAGAGTTAAAGCTTTCTCCATTGAGTATGATGTTTGCTGTGGATTTTCATATATGGCTTTTATTATGTTGAGGTAGTTTCCTTCTGTTCCTAGTTTGTTGTTTCTCCCATGAAAAGGTATTGAATTTCATCAAATGCTTTTTCTGAATCAGTTGAGGTGAACTTGTGGTTTGTTTTCCCTTCATTTGGTTTCACAGAATCTTGAGCCAGACTTACCGGTAGCTCCTGACACTTGCCCTCAGAAATTCTCTGACCTCTTGCTTCTCTGCATTTTTAGTCTTGCTTTTGGCTATCCTTGTGAATGTAAGTACTTATTATCATTTTGTACTATTTTATTGTTTCACTGCCTTCCATCTCCTGTCATCTTTTAAATTCTATATTCTTTGCTTTCAAAGTCCCTAGTTTCTCATTAATCTGACCTCTGTTGCTACCCGTGGAGATTGTAATAACTTTCAAGGGCTTTCTGTATCATTGCCTTGTTTGGATACTTGCAGCAAGGAACAATATTAGAATTTAGACACACTTAAGTTCTACCTTTTTTGGTTCTTCTACACTTCTAGACTTTAGTTCTATACTTTTACACTTGAGGTTAGGGGCTAGGTATAGATATTATATGAATAGTAATTATATCTGTGGTTGGAGATAATAATGGTAATGATAATAGCCACCATTTCCCAAAGATTAATGTATCAGAACTGAAGTGAAGGGAAAGATATGTAGAAGTTTGTTTCTGTTGAATTACAGTTTATAATTTAGTTGTACAACTCCTAAATTGAGTTTTAGCCCATCATTGGCTGATTGAAGTTAACTTGTCTGAAAGTTACTCTTTTATTAGTTACTATTATTTAAATGTAGACATTAGTTGTAATTAGTTAATTTAACAAACACTGTAATATATTAGGCTGCATGGTAGGGAATTAAAATTGAATAAGATGGAGTCCTTATCCAGGGAAATTTATTATCAGGGTTAGAGTAAAAAAAAACTCTGATTAATTATAGGTTAGAGTGAGAGGTATCCTATTAGAGAATTAGAAAGCCTAATTTTCAAGTTCCTAGCATGGGAGAGGGTGGAAGAAGAGCAACTGGAAAGTACCTGAATTCCTGAGTATAAGGAGGTGGTTGCTGATATAAAGCAATTGACTTTTACATGGTAAGCCAATAGCATTTTGAGGGTTCAAACAAGAGCATAACAGATTTGTAGAAAGGTGAAGGATGAACAGGAGGAGTTGGGGAGAACCTGGTATCAGGGAGTTGGATAAGGAAGCTACTATAATGGGTCGGTGTAGAGAGAATTTTCAATTAGATATATAGTTCTGACTCCCGATTCCACTTTTGATGTGTGGGTTTTATACAAAAGTAGGCAGTTCTTGAACACCATATGATTGGACCTACAATTTAACTCAATATGACGCCGTCTACTTGGAGATAGGGTCAGGTCCCACAGGTTAAGGATTCAGTCCTTGAAGACTACTACCACCTATGTTGTGATTGTTACCTGTACTTCTGACCAACTGGCTGTAGATTGAGGGTTCCAGTGACCCCTCTTTGGGTTTGGTTAATTTGCTAGGAGGGCTCACAGAACTCAGAGAAACATTTTACTTCCTAGATGACCAGTTTATTATGAAAGGGTATAACTCAGGAATAGCTAGATGGAAGAGATGTGTGGAGCAAGGTATGGAGGAAGAGAGAGTATAGAGCTTCCATGCCCTTTTGGAGCACGACACTCTCCAGTCTCTATGTGTTCACCAACCTGGAAGCCCTCCATACCATGTTTTTTAAAGATTTTTCTTTTTAAGTAATTTCTGCACGCAACATGGGGTTTATTTTATTTTTTATTTTTTTTTTAAAGATTTTATTTATTTATTTGACAGACAGAGATCACAAGTAGGCAGAGAGGCAGGCAGAGAGACAGGAGGAAGCAGGCTCCCTGCTGAGCAGAGAGCCCGATGTGGGGCTCCATCCCAGGACCCTGGGATCATGACCTGAGCCGAAGGCAGAGGCTTTAACCCACTGAGCCACCCAGGCGCCCCGCAACATGGGGTTTAAATTCACAACCCGGAGATCAAGATTTGCACACTCCATTGACTGAGCCAGCCAGGGCCCCCATTTTTTTTGTGTGTGGAGATTGCATTACAAAGCACAATTGATTAAATCATTGGCCATTGGTGATTGAATTAAGTCAGTCTTCAGTTCCTCTCCCCTCCCCAGAGGCCAGGGGGTGGGCATGAAAGTTCCTACCTTCTAGCCACAATGGTTGGCTCCACTGGCAACTAGCCCGCCCCATCCTCAGATATTTTCCAAAAGTCACTTAATTAATGTAGCAAAAGACACCTTTATTATTCTCATCACAGAAAATTCCAAGGGTTTTAGGAGCTTTGTGCTAGGAATGGGGACAACAACCAAGTAAATATATATTTCTTAGTATAAATCACAATGTCACAGCTATCATCCTTAGGTACTGATTACAAAGGTGAAGATGAGGGTGGCAATATCGCATTTCCCCAAAAGAAATTATTTGGTGGGGTAGGTTGGGGTTGGGGAGCTGGGGGTGTATATTTTGACAAGTTCTCGCCCTTGATTCTTACTCACATCTACCCTGCATGTAGAATTAATTTTTCAGGGGAGTGATACTATGGGGCCATGGAAATAGTGCTGGACTTCAGACTCTGGAGACTTGTGCTTAATCCTGATTCTTATGCTCACCTTTTGTGTGATCTTGTCAAATGATGTAAACCCCCCACCCCAGTTTTTCAAGATCTAATTGTGGATCTAATATGCGGATAAGAGCACTGAAATAGGACTAAATCCAGTAGTTTCTAATGTAAATTTTTTCATTTTAAAAATTAGATTAGAATGTAAAATTCACAAGCCCTTAATGCACACCTGTTAAATTTGAGATACTTTAATTATCATAAAAAACCATAAGAGAGTAACAACATGAAACAAATATTTAATTTTTTTAAAATTAAATAATTTGGGGGCACCTGGCTGGCTTAGTCCTAAGAGCATGTGTCTCTTGACCTCAGGGTTGTGAGTTGGAACCCCACATGGGGTGTAGAGATTATTTAAATAAGTAAAATTTTAAAAAAATGAAATAATTTTGATGATACTGTAACCTAGTATAGAGTTTGTATTCATTACAGAAGTGGGTAGACTGACTGTAGTAAGATCCAAATTTGTATGTTATTAAACATTTGGGTTTTGTTTTATTTTGGGGGAAGTTTATTTTAAATATAAAGGTCCATAGTATTTTAGAACTGGAAAGAACTTTGGAGATTATTTCCTTTGATTCCCTTATATTTTAGATGAGCCCTCAGGAGTAAGCTGTTTTGCCCAAGGTCATTTCTTAGGTGTTAGTGTCTTAATTTCCTGATTCCATTCTAATTTTTATTCATGCTCCATTTCAGGGAAAATGAAAAAATTAAATCATTTATCAATTATTATACCTTGCCCCAACTGGACAGTTGCTTATAATAAAACTATACCGGGACGCCTGGGTGGCTCAGTTGGTTAAGTAGCTGCCTTCGGCCCAGGTCATGATCCCAGCATCCTGGGATCAAGTCCCACATCGGGCTCCTTGCTTGGCAGGGAGCCTGCTTCTCCCTCTGCCTCTGCCTGCCTCTCTGTCTGCCTGTGCTCGCTCTCTCTCTCTCTAACAAATAAATAAATAAAATCTTTAAAAAAAAAACTATACCAAAAGTTGATCAAATCAACAAGTTTGCTTTGTTTTTGAACAATTGTAGGACATCAGCACTGGAGATTCTATAGCTAGTAGATAATATATCTTTGAAACAGATTTTTGGAGAACTAGCTTTTTGT
>ML098485.1:0-10389 GCA_003697995.1 Taxidea taxus jeffersonii | reverse complement strand
TAATACTGTATTTATTGTATTTGAAGAAATAACTTTATTTTGTGTCTCAGTAAGAGAGAAAATTAATGTCTTCTAATTTTTTATATTTAGAGAGGATTTGCTGGTTGTAGCTAATGTGAATGATCACAGCTTGAAAAATTCAGACATTTCAGTTGATACTAGTTTATTAGCGGTTTAACACTGAAGGAACCAGAATTTGCAATTTGAATACTCTTATGAATTGTTTTTTTTTCTTTTATTTGCCTGCAACATAATGTATTAAAAAGGGGAAAATAGGTTTTATCTAGTAACTCAAAAGTTTCATTGAAAATGTTTTAGACTTATGCAGTATTTTATTTGAACCTTTCTCCACTGATCAGAATTGTTCATAAAACATCATACCCTTATCTTTGGCAACTCTTGCTCTCATGATTCATCTTTCTGTTTTACAGAACACATCATCAGAATATACCCAGAGGTTATGTTTGTGATATTTATGTGTAATATATATATGCAAAATGACAAATTGTAAGTTAAAGTATCTCACAGTGTCTGAGGTAGCAGGCTGATGAGTATATCAGCTCTAAGGTATTTGTCCTATAACTGCAGATTTCTCTATGCCTGAGAAAGGATAAAAAAAAACTGTTAAACTGGTGTTATTTGATTTTTGTTTTCCAAACCTATGTTAAAGTTAGAAACAAGACAGATAAAATTAATCCTTGAAAAAAGAGAAGTTTTTAGGGCTTTTTTTGTTAAAATGCTTTTTGTAAAAACAAGCCTATTATGAATTAAAACAATAATGGGTTAGTGATGATAAATTTTGACTATATTGTAATTGAAAACAATATGATCATACCAGCCTTTTTGAATTAGTTTTTTTTGAGAAAAATTTAAGACTGAAGAGAAGTACAAGAATAAAAAAGGACTCTGCTATTTCTCTTTCTGTTGTTTAAGAGTGCTAAAATTTTGTCAAGTTTATGTAATCATCTTAAAAATAAAAGAATGGAAACATACACAGAGTTGATGTCGTGTTTGGCACCTGCTGTCCCCCCCCTAAGCAATCACTGTCATGAGTTTGGGGGGCTGTCCTTAAAATCTTTTTAAAAGATTTTATTTGTTTATTTATTTGAAGTGGGAGGGTCAGAGGGAGAGGGAAAGAATCTCCACCAGACTCTGTACCGAGTGTGGAGCCTGATGTAGAGCTCAATCTCAGAACCCTGAGATCATGACCTGAGTTGAAATCAAGAGTCAGATGCTTAAGTGACGGAGCCACCCATGTGCCCTTGTCCTTCTAAACTTAAAAAAAAATACTTTTATATACATCTCCACATATATCTACAATCTATATATGTATAAATATATTTTTTAAGATTTTATTTTTAAGTAATCTTTATACCCATTGTGGAACTTGAACTTAGAACCCTGAGATTGAGAGTTGCATGCTCCGCTGACTGAGCCAGCCAGGCATCCCTACAACCAGTTTTTTTTTTTTTTTTAATTTTATTTATTTATTTGACAGATCACAAGTAGGCAGAGAGGCGGGCAGAGAGAGAGAGAGAAGGAAGCAGGCTCCTTTCTGAGCAGAGAGCCTGATGCGGGGCTTGATCCCAGGACCCTGAGATCATGACCTGAGCTGAAGGCAGAGGCTTTAACCCACTGAGCCACCCAGGTGTCCCCTTACAACCAATATTTAGTAGAGGTACCAATAAGGAACAAAATAATAATGATCATAATAGCAGTTTACATTTATTGAGTGTGTACTATGTTCCAGGCAATGATTATAAGAACTCTCTATGTGTTATCTCATGATAGTCATAGAGGGTTATCTTTATCTTTATTTTTCTCTAATTTATAGATAAGCACTTTGAGCCAAGGAGAAACTGAGGAACTTAGCCTTAGTCAGTAGATCAGAAGTGATACAGCCTAGATTCAAACCTAGCCAGTGTGGCAGACTTTGGTGCTTTTACTTTTTCACTTTATTATTATTATTTTTTTTATGTTTAATCAATTTCTATACCACCCTGAGGTTTGAACTTAAAACCCTGAGATCAAGTGTTGTATACTATACCTACTGAGCAGCCAGTCACCCCTGGTGCTTTTACTTTTAACTTATGCAGTACAACTCCTCTAGTAATGTTTTTTGGTATTTCTTAAACACCAAAACTTGTTTTGAAAATTAGAAAGTTTTATTGGTTTTGTTGAATTGCATGTGTTAACTTTTTTAATGGTATAAAGTTTATAATTTGGCATTATCTGAATATACCAGATTTTAGTTATCTCTTCCCTATTGATGAATGTTTAGGTTTCTCCCTGTTATATAATGAAAATTCTTAAACATGTGTCCTTGTACACAGTGGCATGTGGTATATTTGCATTCATTAGGATTAACGCCTTTATTGTATGCTAACATTCATCATATACTAACTTTTTAGATGTACTTGCATCTCCTGGATGCTCAGTTCTTTTCTTGATATTTTCTAATATAATATGTTCATGTGTCAGAACCACATTTGGTTATTCTAGCACTATAATTTTTTTTCAAAGATTTTATTTATTTATTTGACAGAGAGAGAGATCACAAGTAGGCAGAGAGGCAGGCAGAGAGAGAGGGGGCAGAAGGCTCCCCGCTGAGCAGAGAGCCTGATGCAGGGCTTGATCTCAGGACCCTGAGATCATGATCTGAGCCGAACACAGAGGCTTAACCCACTGAGCCACCCAGGTGCCCCTATTCTAGCACTATAATTTTTGATATATGGTAAGCCAGAACCTTTCTCAGTTTCCAGTTTTTTTTTCAGAGATCTATCTTTCTCTCCCCCTTTCTTTTTTTTCCCTTTTTTTTTTTTCAATTCCTATGCTTACTTTTACAGATAATTTTAAACACTTTATCAAGTTTTAGAAAAGTCTGAGGTGATTTTGGTTAATACCAAATTAATTTTACATGTCAATTGACCACCTAAAATATGGATTCTTCCAAATAAGAGCATTGCATAAGCTCTCCATTTATTAAAAGAATCTCTTTTGTTCTGCAGTAGAATTTTTTGTATTTATTAATAAAATTTTTGCACTTATTCAGTTTTTATTACTAGATATTTTATATTTGTTACAACTCTACAATTATTTTCTTGTTATGTATTATATAATTCCTGGTTATTGTAGTTATTTAAAGATAACTTTGGCTTTTTTGGTCTTGTAACTGTTCTTAATAGAATTTAGTCACATTTATACTGGTGTATATTTATAAAAGATATTTAGGGCTGGTTAATGATTTAGGCTTCTCTTGGGTTTTCCTTTAAAATTGAGAATAGGGAACTAATCCTGAGAACAAAGAATATTTTCTGGATGGGGTTGCCTAGGTGGCTTAGTTTGTTAAGTGTCTGACTCTTGATTTTGGCTCAGGTCATGACCTGATCTTGGGATTGTGGGATTGAGCCCCACCTCAGGCTCTGTGCTGAGCAGGGAGCCTGCTTAAGATTCTCTCTTTCCTTTTGCCCTTCTCACTCCCCCTCTCATGTGCTGTCTCACTCTCTCTCTCTCTCAAAAAAAAAAAATAAATAAAAAAAAAATAAAAAAAATATATATATAGGTATGCTGATTGTAAAATCAGAAGGTACACTGACATCAATTCTATAAATAGCAAATATGAATGCAACTTATTTAAGCCTATTGGTTTATATTTTTATTTTTTTAAAGATTTTATTTATTTATTTGAGAGAGGAGAGAGCGGAAGCAGGGGGGGAGGGTGAGAGGGAGAAGTAGGATCCCTGCTGAGCAGGGAGCCCCATGTGGGGCTCAATCCCTGGACCCTGGGATCATGATCTGAGGCGAAGGCAGACGCTTAACTGAGCCACCCAGGCACTCTGGTTTATGTTATTAAAGAATACTCTTGTTTCTTTAAAGTTAAGTACTATAAATGGTTCTTTAAAGTCTGTTGTAGAAATAATATACCTAGTCCAACTTCTTGGCGGCTTGGGGATGAGTTTATGTAACCATCCAGTGTAGAGTCTGATTTAGAATTAAAATCAAATTGAATTGCAAAAAAGTTACAGTCACAGGTAGCATGATCAATTCCTTAGATAATACAACTTCCAAACCTCTCATTATCCAGGTTACCCTCATTTTTGCTTTCACTTACATATACCTTTCTTTTAAGGAAGAACGAAATTTGAAATTTTGCCCAAATTCTGAGCCATAGTTTGTATAACACTGAATGAATAGCTTTGGCATTTGATATTATAAAGTCACTTTCATTGCAAATATGTTCTTTATTCTGGGTCAGGATGAGGTAAAAGGGCAAGAATAAGATTCTCATGTAGAGTCTTGAGTTTTGAAGTGTCCAGATGAATGTGTATGTGCCTGCTGCATTGTGCTGCTGCTCAGCACACTCCTGGAAGACCTTACTGAAGGTCTCTGAGAGTGCAGTGACCTTCAGTCACTAGGATGATTTGTTGAGGATTGGTTCTGCTTTAGTAACTTTCTTCCCTTTGTCTAGTTCTGCCAGGATTGCAACTTCTATTTCTGTTTTGAAAACTTTGTCCTAAAGGGTTCGCAGCCATCTTCCTATTTTCTGTTTCAGCTATGTTCAGGGCAATTGGTGAGCATGGTCATGAGAGTGTGGGACCACCCCACAGTTGGATCATGACTCTCCAAAGGGGATGTGACTACTTAGAGCTAGATACTTTTGAGTTTTGATTTTTATTTATTCTGTAATCAACTACCTCACTGTGATAACAATTTCTAGACAACTATATAATACTTATTTTTTTGTTCAATTGCATTATTGATAAAAGCGGTAAAAGTGGGCACTTGACTCTAGGAACCAATGCTGCCAGTGTTTTTCTTCTGTTTTGTGATATGAAATTTTTAATAATTTAAAATGGAAGCCTTTATTCTTGCCTTATTATTAGACTTTTATTAGGAATGGATGTTGTTTTTTTTTAAATTTTTATTTATTTATTTTTTTTAAGATTTTTTTAAATTTTTATTTATTTGTTAGAGAGAGAGAGAGTGAGCACAGGCAGAATGACAGGCAGAGGCAGAGGGAGAAGCAGGCTCCCTGCTGAGCAAGGAGCCTGATGTGGGACTCGATCCCAGGACCCTGGGATCATGACCTGAGCCGAAGGCAGCTGCTTAACCAACTGAGCCACCCAGGCGTCCCGGATGTTGTATTTTATCAGCTGTTTTTTTTAACATCTCACAATATAACATGGATTTTGTTAATGTTAATAGATTTGCTCTGTTGCTCCATCATTATATTCCTCAAATAAACCCATTCAACATGTCACTTGTTAACCTTTTAATATACTGTTCCACTTTGCTTGCTAATATTTTAGTTGTGGATTTTTATAACTACCTTTAGAGGGCAGCATTATAATTGTATTTTTTGTGCTTTATTGAGTTTTGATATTACTTTATTGGCTACTTAAGAAAAGCAAAGACTCTTTCCTCAATGCCCTGAGACATTTACAGTAGTTTTAAAAATTGTCTCTTTCCTGAAGGCATAAAAGATTTCTTTCCTCAGGGGCACTTGGGTGGCTCAGTGGGTTAAAGCCTCTGCCTTCGGTTCAGGTCATGATCCCAGGGTCCTGGGATCGAGCCCCACATGGGGCTCTCTGCTAGGCAGGGAGCCTGCTTCCCTTCCTCTCTCTCTCTGCCTCTCTTTCTGCTTACTTGTGATCTCTCTCTCTGTCAAATAAATAAATAGATAAAATCTTTAAAAAAAAAAGATTTCTTTCCTCAAACATCCACAGCTTGATTTTTGTTGTTAGTTTGTTTAAACTTCATTACTGATTTATTTCACTAGTATCCTAACCATGTTATTCTGGCTCTCTAATTCACTGTAAATTACTAGCCAGTTGGTTTTCTTCAAATTCAGCCTTCATTAAGGACTTATGAAATACCAGACACTGTGCTAGGTGCATTGTGGAATTTTCATCTTCCATATTATCAGTTTTGTCTCCCTGTAGATTATAGAACTAAAAGGGAAGTCATTGGCTCATTAAATTTTTTTCTCACGTTCTAAACTCAGGTGCTTTTTCTTAACGATTTTATATGCACATTTTTATGTTTTCTAGTTGTTGTGATTCATTTCTATTTAAATACTCTTGACTTTCTTTCCTGAATTTCCCTGAATTCACAATTTGATGAATCTGGAATGGCATCTTATAATTTTTTTTGATCCATCAAGGTCATTCTTGATGTATATTTGTTTGCATATTTCTTATATATTTGTGCCCTGTTGATTCAAGTACTTCCTGCCATGCTCATTTTCTTTTTTTTTTTTTTTTTATATTTTCTTTATTTATTTTTTGACAGACAAAGATCACAAGTAGGCGGAGAGGCAGGCAGAGAGAGAGAGGAGGAAGTCCTGGCTGAGCAGAGAGCCCCATGCAGGGCTCGATCCCAGGACCCTGGGATCATGACCTGAGCCGAAGGCAGAGGCCCCAACCCACTGAGCCACCCAGGAGCCCCTCATTTTCTTTTTAAAAATAATTTATTGAGTCAGAATTCACATAACACATAATTAACCATTTTAACGTGAATCATATTTTGTACTTAGTGCATTCACAGTATTGTGCAACCACCATCTCTGTCCAGTTCCAAAACATTTTTAATTACTCTAAAGTAAAACCCCTTCTACATTAAGCATTAAGCAGTTTCTCCCTATTTTCGCCGTAGCTTCTGACCTACAACTACTAACTTTTTTTTTTTTTTTTGGTCTCTATGCATTTGCCAGTTCTGAACATTTCATATAAATAAAATCATACAGTGTGTGTGACCTGGCTTCTTCTGGCTTCTTCACTTAGCATTTTTACAAGGTTCAGTCATGTTATAGCATATATTCATACTTCATTCCTTTTTATGGCTGAATAATATTCCATTGTATAAATAACAGAACATTTTGTTTATTCATCTATTGATGAATTTGATGATGGTGACATTTGGGTTGTTTCTTACTTTTCTGTTATTATAAGTAATACTGTTATTGAATGTTCCTGTACACGTTTTCCTGTGAACATATATTTTCAGTTCTCTTGAGTTTAGACATAGGACTGGAATTGATGGGTCATATGGTAACTTTTATGTTTAACTTTTTGAGGAACAGGAAAACTTCCATTTCTGTCTTTCCATTCATATTTATAATATTGAGTACCTTATGTTTTATCTTTTTCTTTCCTTGATTAGGTTAGCTGATCACCCCCCCCCACTAAGAATCACCTCTGAAATTTAGATATGAATCCTATTGGTTTTTTGTCTGTCTTATTCATCAGTTACTGCTATGTTTATTATTCACTTTTTAAGCTTATTTTTTTCTAATACTGAATTGAATTATTCATTGAAGTCTTACTTAGAAATGAAGTATTTTAAGTTTTTTTAGATTGCTTTCAGTCAAGTTTGGCTACATTTTATTGATAAATAATGTTTTTTATATACTTTTCTAGAAATTGTGAAATCCTTTTTTTTCTTCCCCTTTTTGTTTAAAAAATTGTAGAAAAGCATTTCTAAAAATTTGGCTTTTTCTTTGTTTTAGTTTATTTAAAAATTGAGTTTTAAGATTTGCTTTGGTAACAAATGCACATATGTGAAATTCTGAAGGTCATGCAGTGTAAAGTAAATATCTTTCCTATTGGATATCCAGAAGATATCCAAATGATCAATAAATATAAAATGTTCAGATTTATTAGTAATTGGGAAAATTGAAATTAGTGCAGCATCATATGCCTTTACAGCTATCAAACTTGGAAAATTAAAAAGAACAAAAGTTATGTATGGGTTGCAGGAAGGGAGATAAATAAGGTACTTTAATATCCTCTGCACAATGTGGTGTTTTTGTTTTTTTAAGCAATGTGGGGCTTGAACTCACAACCCTGAGATCAAGACATGAGCTGATATCAAGAGTTGGTCGCCTAACTAACTGAGCCACCCAGGTTCCCCTCCCCTGCACAATATTGAATGATTAGTAAATGAAGTGGGAGGAGGCTTAGGTTTTGTTTTCCCCTTCCCAAGTACATACTTTCTAAGTATCTAATGAAGGTAATTAAGCATAGTACTGATAATTACTCTTGAGAAGGGAAGTGTCATCAGGTTTTATATTTAGAATTTAATAGGGCATATTGACAAATAGGAAACTCCTTTTAATTAGTCTAGGATCACTATCACTTGAGCTCTTTCTTGAAGATTACCTATATCATGAAAATAAAATGCCCTTCAGTATTTGAGGATTTTTTTAGTATGAACTGTTATGACTTCCATTCTGCAGACTTAGTCTCCACCTCCCTTGCAATAATTTATGATGAAAATCTCAAATATGGGACACTTGGATGGCTTATTGGGTTAAAGCCTCTGCCTTAGGCTCAGGTCATGATCCCAGGGTCCTGGGGTTGGCCCCGCATTGGGCTCTGCTCAGCAGGAGGCCTGCTTCCCCCCACTCTTTCTCTGCCTGCCTCTCTGCCTACTTGTGATCTCTGTCAAATAAGTTTTTTTCACCAAAAAAAGAAAAAAAGATTATTCCCTGCCCTTAAAAAAAAATCTCAAATATATGGCCAAGTTGAAGGATTTTTAAATGAACAGGTATATACTCACCACTGAGATTCTGCCATTAGTCTTTATTTTTTATTTATTTATTTATTTATTTATTTATTTATTTTATTTAAGCTTTATTTAAACATATGATGTAACCCCACCACCCTCACCCAACCCCTCTTCCCCCCACCCCCCTCAGTTTGTTTTATGACATTAAGAGTCTCTTTTGGTTTTTCTCCCTCCCGATCCCATCTTCTTTCATTTTTACTTTTCCTACCACCTTAACTCCCACCCCCGTTGCATCTAGTCTTTTAATATTTTTGTTTTACCGCATACCTATTCATATATATGGATATGTATAAAGAGATATTACAGGGGTGCCTGGTGGCTCAGTGGGTTAAAGCCTCTGCCTCCAGCTCAGGTCATGATCCCAGGGTCCTGGGATGGAGCCCCGCATCGGGCTCTCTGCTCATCAGGGAGCCTGCTTCTCTTCCTCTCTCTCTGCCTGCCTCTCTGCCTATTCGTGATCTCTGTCAAATAAAAAATAAAATCTTTAAAAAAAAGAGAGATATTACACATCAATGCATCTTATTTTTTGACCCATTACAAAATAAGTTATAGTTATCAGTATACTTCTCCCCAAATATATTTCTATTTGCATATCAAATAGAGTTCAGTATTTACTGAGGTAAAAGTCACATTCAGTGAAATGTAAAAATCTTAAATGTGTGTTTATTGTTTTGTTAAATGCATATGCCTGGGTAATTCAATATTATCATCACCCTAGGAAGTTCCTTCATGTTCCTTCCCAGTTTGTTCATGCTCTCACCTTCTAGGGGAAAGCATATTTTTATTTTAAGTCTTTTTATGGCCCTGTATTTTCTTCTGGGTAAACCCCTAGGAAAAAAATGGTTGGGTCATTGAGTAGAGATTACTTTTAGTTTTATAAGAAAACTATTAGTTTAGTTTTATAAGAAACTACCAGTGCTTGTTCCCATTCACAGTCCTGCAAATAATTTGTGAGAGTTTTGGTTGCTCTACATTCTTGCTAACATTTGGTATTGTCAGTCTTTTTTTTTTTTTTATTTGTTTGACAGAGATCACAAGTAGGCAGAGAGGCAGGCAGAGAGAGAGAGGGGGAAGCAGGCTCCCCCCCTCCATGTGGGGCTCAATTACAGGAACCTGAGATCATGACCTGAGCTGAAGGCAGAGGCTTTAACCCACTGAGCCACCCAGGTCCCCCTAATGTGCATTTTCTGATGAATAATGATGTCGAGAACTTTTCTTGTACTTTTGGCCATTCATATGTCTTCAGTGAAGTTTTATTCAGTCTTTTGACCATTTTGAAAATTAAATTGTCTTTTTATTATTGAGTTATAGTTTTTTTTTTTTAAGATTTTATTTATTTATTTTCTTTGACAGAGATCACAAGTAGTCAGAGAGACAGGCAGAGAGAGGAGGAAGCAGGGTCTCTGCTCAGCAGAGAGCCTGATGTGGGGCTCGATCCCAGAACCCTGGGATCATGACCTGAACCGAAGGCAGAGGCTTAACCCACTGAGCCACCCAGGCACCCCAAGTTATAGGAGTTCTTTATGTACCTTGGATGCCAGTCCTTTGTGAGATACATGTTTTGTGACCATTTCATCCCACAGGACTTAGTTTTTAAGTATTTTTTTATGTTCTGTTAGCCACTTCATAGTACATCATTAGTTTTTGATGTAGTGTTCAATGATTCATTAGAGTACTTTTTTTTTTTTAGAGTACTTTTTAAAAAACAAATTCTTACGTTGTACTTATTATGTGTTGGAATACAGCAGTAAACAATATATACAAAAACATTTCTGCCCTTTTGGAGTCACTGTGGTTCCTCCATATAGCCATGGAGACTAG
>RCUC01114319.1:0-38432 GCA_003697995.1 Taxidea taxus jeffersonii | reverse complement strand
TATCTACAAAAATAAAAGAGTGAAAAAGAGATCATGTAAACACACATCTTAACATTTTTGAGCTGGCTATGTTAACTTCAGACAAGATTTAGGAAAAAGAATATTACCTGGGACAACAGGAATATTTCATAAAGATAAATAGGTAAATGCGTCTAGAAGACAGAACAGCATAAGTGTATATTTACTTAATAACAGACCTTCAAATACAAACAACAACAACAAAAAAGAACTAATGCCAGAAAACAAAACTACTAGCAGTAATTAGTGTGTAAGTTCATATTCTTGCATGTCTATAATTACAGTAAATGATTAGCTTTCTTGTTCTAATGACTAATAAAAACATAAATAAATAAGGATATAGAAAAACTGAACAAAAATATTATAAATAAATTTGACCTAATTGATGTTTAAATACTTTTCCCAGCGACAGTGGAATACTTACCCACCCACCTTCACACCAACAAGTATGCATGGAACATTCATCTTGATATACTGGGTCATAAACCAAGTGTCAAAAAATATAAAAGGATGGGGCACCTGGGTGGCTCAGTGGGTTAAGCCTCTGCCTTCAGCTCAGATCATGATCTCAGGGTCCTGGGATTGAGCTCGCATCGGGCTCTCTGCTCAGTGGGGAACCTGCCTCCCCCTCTCTCTCTGCCTACCTCTCTCTGCCTACCTCTCTGCCTACTTGTGATCTCTCTCTCTCTGTCAAATAAATAAATAAAATCTTTTAAAAATATATAAAAGGAACTGAAAGCATATAAAACATTTTCTTTGGCTACAGTAGAACAAAACTAACAATGAATAACAAAAAAAAAGGACATATTAAATTTTCCCAACTGTTTAGAAATTAAATTATATACTTCTATACAAACCATTAATTAAAAAGAAATCACAAGGAAAATTAGAAAATATTTTAAATTGGATGAAAATAAAAACAAAACATAAAATGTGTGAGATTTAACTAAAATAGTTCTTAGAGTGGAATTTCTAGCACAAAATGCTTTATTTTTTTATTAAGATTTTATTTACTTATTTAACACAGAGAGAGAGATAGACAAGTAGGCAGAGAGGCAGGCAGAGAGGAGGAAGCAGGCTCCCTGCTGAGCAGAGAGCCCAACCCAGGTCTTGATCCCAGGACTCTGAGATCACGACCTGAGCCAAAGGCGGAGGCTTTAACCCACTGAGCCACCCAGGCAGCCCCACAAAATGCTTTAATTATAAAAGAAGGAGGAAAGGTCTAAAGGCATGTGTAAGTTTCCAAAAGAAACTGGAAAACAATAATAGTGAAGCCAAGACTAAGTAGATAGAAGAAAATAATAAACAGTGGAAAGCAGTGACATAGAAAACAAACAATAGAAAAAATCAATGAAGACATATTGCCTTTAAAAATATCAATAAAATTGAGCAATTTCTAGTACCACTGATAAAAAGAAAGAAAAGTTACAGCTTGCAGATATCATTTAATACTAAATATTAACACTAAACATAGGGCAATACTAAGTTAGGGCAACAAGTTTAATAAGTTAGATGAAATGGACAATTCTGGTTAAAAAGACTTATACAGTGTTGGTGAGAATATGGAATAACTGGCATTTTCTTATATTGCTTGTGAGAATATAAAATAGTACAGCTTCATTGAAAAACACTATGGTATTACCTTATAAAGTAAAATATATATAAATAATATATTATATATAATTAATAATTATAATTGCATTGCAATTATATATTTTATATGTGTGTTTATAAATGTTTATCATGACTCAAGAATTTCACTCCTGGATATTTACCAAAGAGAAATAAAAGTATATGTTCATACAAATAGCAAATACACATATGCAAATGTTCTTAGCAACATTATAAATAATTGTGTCAAACTGGAAACAACTTAAATTTCCATCAACTGATGAATGAAAAAAACAAATTATGGTATACCTATACCTGGGATACTGTACTCCACAATAAAAAACCAAAATATTAATACATATAACAGAATGAATCTCAAAACATTATGCTAATTGAAAGAAATGAAATATAACACTGTATACTTTATTGTTCCATTTTTATGGTATTCTATATAAGGCAAATTTTTAGTCACAAAAAGCAAGTTAGTAGTTGCTTGAGACCTGCTTGGGGTGGGGCAGATGACTCGGCACTAGGGAACTTTCTGTTATGTTGGAAATATTCTGCATTTTGAAGATGATGGTGGTGATATGAGAATATACATTTGTCAAAACTCATTGAATGGTGGAGTAAAAATGCATGCATTATTACTGAAGTTGGTTTAAATGATTTTATTTTACAGATCAGAATGAGGAAAAAAAAAAAAACTCTCTTTGTTTTACTCTTCTGGTAGTTTCATAACTTCCTGAGGCAAATGAATGTCCCCAACAAACTTGGTAAAAAGATCAGTACATTAAACAAACAAACAAATAATACTGAAGAAAAAAACATACTAGTATATTGGAAAACTATTTTCCCCATTACATTACAATTACAATCCCTACATCTATTTTCATTTTTACAATAAACTTTGTCTTCTATATGAACAGACATTTCGGCAAAGAAGACATCCAAATGGCCAAAGTGCTCAACATCACTCAGCATCAGGGAAATACAAATCAAAACCACAATGAGATACCACCTCACATCAGTCAGAATGGCTAAAATTAAGAAGTCAGGAAACAATAGATGTTGGCGAGGATGTGGAGAAAGGGGACCCCTCCTACACTGTTGGTGGGAATGCAAGCTGGTGCAGCCACTCTGGAAAACAGTATGAAGATTCCTCAAAAAGCTGAAAATAGAGCTACCCTATGACCCAGAAATCACACTACTGGGTATTTACCCTAAAGATACAAATGAAGTGATCTGAAGGGGCATGTGCACCCGAATGTTTATAGCAGTAAGGTCTACAATAGCCAAACTATGGAAAGAACCTAGATGTCCATCAACAGATGAATGGATAAAGAAGATGTGAGATATCTGTATCTATATATCTATATATCCATATATAGATATAGATATATATATACATCTATAATGGAATACTATGCAACCATCAAAAAACCAAATCTTGCCATTTGCAATGACGTGGGTGGAAATAGAGGGTATTATACTAAGTGAAATAAGTCAATCAGATAAAGACAATTATCATATGATCTCTCTGATATGAGGAATTTGAGAGGCAGGGCAGGGGGTCATGGGGTCTAGGGAGGGAAAAAAAGAAACAAGATGGGATCAGGAGGGAGATAAATCACAAGACACTCTTAATCTCACGAAACTGAGGGTTGCTGGGGGTGAGGGGGTAGGGATAAGGTGGCTGGGTTATGGACATTGGGGAAGGTATGTGCTATGGTGAGTGCTGTGAAATGTGTAACCTGATGATTCACAGACTTGTACCCCGGTGGCAAATAATACATTATATGTTAATATGAAAATTGAAAAAACAAAACAAAACAAGAAACTATGTCTTCTACCTAATGCTGATAAACCACTGATACTCGTTATTAAATTCTTATAGACAATTTAAAAGAAAAGTATTTAGAATTCCAGGTACAATGAGTAGTCCAATTTCTGTTCATAGCCCTTTGACTGGAATTGACAAGCCACTTCATCACGTAGGTCACAATTTCCTCATCTGCACATGGGGGATGGCTCTTGGTAACATCTAAGGTTCTTTCTAGATCTGATTTTCTGCAACTTCATATCAGTGTCCCTGTTAAAACAGTAGAGAGGAAACAACCCTCAGCAAAGTAGCCAAATATAAATTCCTTCTCATATTTACAAGATGACTAAAGGAAATTGAAATGAACAAGAGCTAAAGCAAACCCTCAAACCTTACATATGATCAATTTTTTAAGAGAGATTTTTTGTTTTATTTTATTTAAATTTTTGCTTTTTTTGTTTGATTGAAGGGATTCATACCATTTCAAAATCAATCCTGGTATACCTGCCCTGCGAGGTTTTTCCGAAAATGTAGATGACAAAAAGGCATCAGGGAAGAAGACTATTTTCAAAGGTAGTCACTATGCACATTATTCCGGGAAATCTGTGATTTTGTTATTCTTTGTGCTAAATGTTTCAGTTGTTTCTTTTATGTCAGGGATGAGATTTTCAAGGTACTTTCAGTGACGCTACCACAGATTTCATTTACATAATATAAAATTATACCAACAAATAGGAATGACTCTCACAAACAAGTTATTGAGTAAAAGAAGACAGACATAAGAAGGCATATGGATTATCCCATTAAATATCCTACAAAAGCAGAGAATACTTACTTCTGCTGTCAGGGAAGTGGTTGTCCTTATGGTAAGGGGCTAGTGACTAGAAGAGAGCTCAATGAGACTTCCAGAATTCTGGCAACATTTTCTTTTTTCCTTCTGGTCACTGAATGTTTGTTTTGCTATAGTCCTCAACTACAGTTATGACACATATACTTATGTGTATGTCTGCACATTATATATAATAGTGCAATAATATATCCCACACAGTATCACAATTATATATTTAAAAAACATGCTACTAAACACAGGATTTCATCTGAGCCTCATAACAACCTGTTGGGACTGGTGATACAAGGACCACTGTCACCATTTTAGAAATGAAGGAAATGAGGCTTTGAAAATACAGGTCAGTTTAACTCAATGAATATTTCTTAAGTCCCTAATGTACTCTAAGAAGAGAAAACATACTGGATAGTAAGATACAAAGAGTCCTTACAATTAAAAATAAATGAAGTCATTTACTCCCAGAGCACATAGCTCAAAAGGGTCATGGCATTTTGGACACAGAAGGGACCCCAGACACCAAAAGTGCTCTACTCTTTCAGATGAGAGCCAGGCCAAGATCCTGGACTTTGCCATGGGCCTGATTTGGGTTGGATTTCTAGTTTCAACACTTAATCACTGGGTAACCTTGGGCAAGTTACCTACCCTCTCTGCCTCAGTTTGTTGATCTGAAATGTCGTATTAAAAATATCCATATTAAAAATAGCTCTGAGGTAAATTGTAAAAATCTGGGAGCAATCCCAGCATACCACACAGCAACTAGTAGTTCTAATTTACTATCTGTTCCCTTCAGGTGATTTGAAGTAAGTGGCTCAGAATCCATACCCCTTCCTAGCATGCTTTTCTGCTTCTCCAAATATGTACAAATGAGATGTGGAGTGTTAGGTATACTGGGATGTGAGGCACATGCTGGACAAGGCCTGTCTACTTTCCAGGGAATCTATATGTGGAGCTCCTGGGTTTCATAACATGTAGTCCGAGGACCTTTGGCCCAGCGGGGAGGCAGAAGCTCTCCCTGGTGTTGATGGCAGGGCTGTGAGAGTGCATATGAGTAATCCTTTCTGGGAGGAAAGCAGATACGGCAGCCTGGAAAGCACACGTTCGGGGAGGCTGAGTAAGAGAATGAGCTGAGATGAGCAAAGACCACCATCCTGGTGTGTGATGCAAAGCCTTGGGAATGTGTCCGAATCCAATCCAGTGGCCGTCCTCATCGTGCTCTGTAGCCCTCTGAGCCCCGGCAGCTGTCACGGTGACTGATGTGTGACACCCTGACCTTTGCTGACACTGTCCTTCCTTCTTGTCTTTCACCCACGTCTGTCCCTGTTTTCCACATCACGCTGGCTGATGGCAAATAGGTCTGTGGAGCTGCTTGGAGGAAAATCCCATTCTCTGTCATGCTGATTCTGGGACTCCAATTTCCCACGGTTATAGGTGATTGATGGGAACTCTCATTCCAGTAAAATACTGTCTGCTTCTCTGCAAGGGTCCTTCCCCACACCAGCCGTTCTGGTTTAAAGGAGGGCCAGACTCTTCAGAATATACTCCCCACCAATGAGGGAGCTCCCATGTATCTTGTGAGGCAACTTCATGTCCAGTACTTCATCTGTTTCTCATGACAGCCCTCTGGGGGAGCCAAGCAAGGGTATTATTTCCCTTTCAGTAGTTAAGGAAATGGGGTTCCAAGTGGTCTCCTGAATTGTCCCAAGTGACATGATAAAGTAGGTGGCCATCAGAATTAGAACTGAAAACCAGTCTATTGAGTATCACTCTATTGGCTCTCAGTTCCACATATGTATTTAAATGGCTGCTACTGCTTAGCAATCTGTTCTTCTCTAATTTGTGTTTTTTTCCAGAAAAGCTATGATCAAGAAGAGCTCTCTCCTGTACTCACCATATTTCATGAAATAGAAGAAAGGGCATACACAATTCAAATGGACAATCTGAGGTAGCTTCAAGAATCAGTTTGTACATCATCTTCAGGAAGCTATAATCAACAGCCTCAGTCTGAGATTGTCCCCCTGTCCTCTTTATGCTTTGACAGCACCCTGCATGCATATTTATAATGCATGTAAATCACCTATTTATGCATTTCTCTCTCTTTCCTACAGACCCTTGAGCTCAGGGACCATGACTTATTCATCTTTGTATTTTCTGGTGCCTGAACATGGCAAAGACAAATGCTCAATTGGATGATTGAATATAAAATAATGTAGTTGATGGTATTGAGAGTTAAAAGGTATCTAAAGGTGATATACCTTGGCCCTCATTTGACTGAGGAGGATGCCAAAGAGGACACATTCAAGGTCAGAAAGAGTAAGAAGCAGGAACAAGACCATTTCTCCAAAGGATGGTCTATGCTACTCAGGTCCAGGTTTCTACTATAATGTGCAAGTTCTCTATCCTTTCAAATCATCCTGTTCAATTATAGCTAAAGATAATAAAGGATGCCCCAATTAGTGTTGCCGGATGAGTCTCCCTCTCCAGAAGTACCTCTGAACATTCTTCAGAAAAGCTTCTGTTTTCTATTATCCAGACTGCAGCCATCACCAGCCCTTTGGTTCACCCTCTGCAGTCTCACAGCCTCTTTGGTGGGCTACTTGTTCTTGCTTCTTACTGATTCCTGATATAAGCATGGACTCTCCTCTTCTGCCACACCCTGAGCATTGGCCATGAGGCTTAAAAACATCTATCAAAAACATGAAGATAGCAAAACGGAATTGCCAAGCCAGAAGGGGAAAGCTAAGTATTGGCTATTAGACAGCAATGCTTCCTCGAGCCTACCCACTAAATCACATCACAAGGGAGCTGGGGTGACCTGTGTTCTTCTGTTTCTGGCTTCCCAAGACACTACATGGGTCTACTCTTCAGAGCTGCTTCTACCAGATCTTTTCTTTGAGTATCAGTCTCTTACTCCCAACTTTGGTCTTTAGTCTGGCAAGAAAAAAATCCAAAAGGATCTTTTAATATAGAAAGGAAAAATCTTTGAGAAGATAGAGCTCACTCCCTACTTTGATGATTCATTAAGCAGAATCTGTCAAGGCAGGTCTGAGGAATTTGCATTTGAATCCTTTCCCTGGTACTGGCTACCCAAAGGCCAAAGTATAGGTACTTAATGTGCATAACCAGAACATTCCACAGAGTGAATTCTCCCAGAAGAGCAAGTGGTATGCCTCGAAGGAAGTTCTTACTTCTTTATTAAACCATAAGTAGAAAATTCACAGTAAGCTAAGACAACCTATTTTGTTGCAGTTTCTATCAGTCAGACATTCAGGTGTTCAGCCCTAAAGCACTTTTCCCAAAACTTGGGAGCTATCCGATCAGGTACGAATAGCTGATGGCAAATATTTAGGATCTGTGTGTATTATTAATAATAATTAACATTTATTGAGTGGGTACTATATGCCAGGGACTGTGTTTAGCATTTTACATGCATTCTCTTATTTAATCCTTCCAAAATCCTATAAAAAGGCACAATGATGCATTTTGGGTGTGGTTTAGGGTGCGGTTGGTTCATTGCCCAAATCCTACCATTCAGCCCTCCTCTTCTCCAGAGTTCCTAGCCAAAGAGTATATTCACCAAAGGATCAGCAGCCAAATGGGAATGAAAGTGCTGATATTATTGTCTGGGAAAGCCCACAAAGGAGAGCACAATTTAGCCCTGAGGCTTAGGAGAAGCAACCCCAGCATCCACTTACCCAGCCTTTAGCTTGCATAGAGGCTAGGATAAAGAACAGAGCATGCTTCCTAAAAGGATACCCAGAGTAAAAAAAAAAAAAAAAAAAAAAAAAAGGTCATGGAATCTAACTTTAAGACACTGCTGTTTCTCAAAATTACTCTCTTGGGTTCTAGCCAATTAGATTAATAATTCCTACTCCCTCAGAGGTTTCCAATGAGGTCAGAGAGAGGAGTGTGATGTAAGGGGGAAAGCTGAGGTCTTAAGGGGCTCCAGAGGCCTGGAATCTTCTTGTACTAAATTCATGTTGGCTTCTATGCAGAGGTTCAGAGAACTTCTCTCTTACTATTTCTTTGAGATGGGTTCTAAGGAAGTTTCACAGTGTCTTTAAGAGTTTTAGAAAAATCTGTTCCTTCAGTTTCTGTTTGCAAAGTCAGGCACGGCCTATGGTACAGGTGAGGAGGACCATGCATAAGGAAGTGTACTACTCGGCCACCCCCTTCTATTTTGGTGTCTGACATTTTGAACCAAATGCCCTTATAATTTATTTCTTGCGCCCAATCCCAAGATTTCAAGATTTTACAAGACATTCCTGAATCCCAAGAATACAGCAGCCTTAATTCAACTGGAAAGGCTCATTAAGTATTGAAAACGGTTTCACTTTAGAGAGAGCTACGTGTGCCTGATTTTTAATATGCAAGGAAGGGGAAAATAAATGCAAAGGAACCACATTGTTACCGGTTCTACAAGTGCTTTCCCCTATATATCATGTCATGGGAGCATGTGAATGAAAGGCAGCCATAAGCAAAAATGCTTCTCTCATATATTTGCTGAGGTTTGAACTTTTGACTTACCAGAGTCTTCTACCACTTATTCCTCTCTAGTCTTTATCACTCGGCTTTGTCCTCTGTCCTTATAGTGCTGACATGCTCAGGGTTCCTCTCTGAACACCCTTCTAGTGCATCCTTCCCCCAAACACACAATCAACTCTCATTCCTGTGATCACCCATACTTCTGACTTAGAGATGTCTTCTATCAGTTTTGGCTTCATGGAATGGACTCAATTCCTCATAGCCCTCTAGCAGGGAAAGGAGTATTGTACAATGCTGGTGTTTGAAAGTTCAAATATGCAGCTGCTTGCTGAGTCAAAAACAAAACCAGAGAAGAAAATTAACAACCTAGATTTTTGGTATATAAGAACAGCATGATGTAGAAAAGAAAATAATTATTTAATAATTCCTTCCAGTCTTCTCTTGCTAGCACCTACTGTATGCAAGCTTCCACCATATAATGGTGACAGTAACTCTATACAGCTGGGTAAGATGCAGAACTTCAAAGAGTACTAGTAAGGAAATACACATGTACTGAATTCTACTCAAGATAATTTATTTGGATACATAAACATGTACACTAACATAAATGACTATAATTGAAGGCAGTATGATGTAAGGGCCATTAAAAGATATAACAAGTTTGCTTATTCCAGTAGAGTCAATCAAGAAGGGTCTAGGAAATTTTTATTACATTTTGATATGAGTGGAGACTGATGTTATTAAAAAATAGGATTATTTTTGCAAGGACTCAAGTCCCTGCAAGCAGAGAGTTGAGTTCAGTATTCATTTTGACCTGAACATAGAATTTGTTAGAGAAAAAGTGAGTAAAAGTATAGACATACACTCAGAATCTAGAAATGGAGAGCTTAGTTGCTGATGCTCAAAATTTCAAATTTCATTTCAGAGGTGGTGAAAATCACTGAAGTGTTCCCACCAGGGGAGCCCTGTGATTAGAAAATGATAGAGAGAGCTGCTCAAGAACCTATTGGCAGTGTGGAGAATAGAATGAGAGACAGACAAGGAAAGAAGTGGGAAGAGAAGTTGGAATTCTCTTTGAACAGCCTAGAGGTCATGTGGGTATGTACCAAACAAATAAACAAACAAACAAAAAACCCAGCAACTTTCTGGGGTAAACTTTTATAATGAATGACATCTACTTCTTGTTTACTTCTTATAAAATTCACTTTATTTCGTTGCAGAAAATTAGAAAAATACTGAAGAAACTAAAATGAATTGATGACTTCCCAATTAAGAACACAGGTTTATATTTGTATCTATTTACTTCTAACTTGTTATCTGTGTAATTAACTTTTTCAGGGTTAAGGTTATAACACACATTTAAGTATTTTTAGAAAAATTTAATGTCATAAACATTTCCCATATATGTTTATTATTATCTTTGTCTCAAAGATTTATTCATTTATTTATTTATTTATAGCATAGGGGTTGAGGAAAGGCAGAGAGGAAGAGATAGAATCTCAGGAGACTCTGTGCTTGAGCATGGAGCCTAATTCAGGGTTCAATCTCACAACTTTGAGTTCATGACCTGAACCAAAACCAAGAATGACACTTAACCAACTGAGCCACCCAGGTGCCCCTGTGTTTATTAGTATCTTAATCATCTTTTAGAAACATGATAGAAAATTGAATAGAAAAATGTTAAGTGATTATAACTGTCTATCATGTTCAGAATGAAAATACAGGCATAAGGAAGAAAACAAAATGCAGCTATGATACCAAGATTTAGAGGTAAGCTCAGTGAATATTCTTGAAGTATATTTCAAGCATAAAAGAGCATTAAAAATTGGTACAATATCATATAACATGCTTTATAATTTTTTTTGCTTGTGATAAAAATCATTTAGAAGTGTTTTAAGTGTAGGGACACCTGGGTGGCTCAGTGGGTTAAAGCCTCTGCCTTTAGATCAGGTCATGATCCCAAGGTCCTAGGATTGAGCCCCACATTGGGCTCTCTGCTCCGCAGGGAGCCTGCTTCCTCCTCTCCCTCTGCCTGTCTCTCTGCCTACTTGTGATCTCTCTCTCTGTGTCAAATTAAATAAAATATTTTTAAAAAATTGTTTTAAGTGTTGCATAATATCATATAGTTATACCATCACTTATTCATAACTGACAGTAACTATAGTAATTTATTTATGATTTGGAATCAAAACTATACTCAAAGCAGACTATTTATTAATGCTCTCATTATCAATCAAGAAAGACAGTCACCATGCATAAAAGATAAGAAGTTAGAAAGACACCTATAAAATGAACTTGAAAAAAAAGTAGCAGAATGGATTAAATGAAGGTGTAATCAATTACCAATGGATTGGGAAACAAAAACCAATAGATAATAAATAAATAGAGTTGGTAACACTGCTATTTGAAATGAACAACTTTTGGGCTTCCGTCTTAGACTGTGTGAATCCATCTTCCAGCTCCCTTGACAACTGTCATGGGGGAACATTCTTGGTCAGTCTTAATTCCTGGCTTCCCTTACTTCACTCTATATCAGTGATTTGATTTTTTAATAATCCATAAATATGCAATTCATCTGGGAGATTAAATAAATATAATGAGCTTTTGCAAAATTAGGATGTTGCTATTTCAACTTAAACATGTTTTAAACTAAAGTACATCTTAGGGTAGTCAGATCTCACATATGTGAAAGATATATCTTAAAAACCCAAGAATACATTCCAGAGTTACAGGTTCTTGAAGAGGCTTTAAGTTTGGTGAAAGTTCTTAAGCTTCCTTCTTCTATTACTTCCATGAGAAACAAAGAAAACAGATGAACAGTCTTATTTTAAGAGGGAGGCAGTGGAAAGAATAGTTTAGACACGGCATTGTAACAAGAGTCCAGTGTCAATCTCCAACGTCAAACTCCTGCTTTCGTATTGTTTCTCCACTTACTGCTCCCTGGACTTGGGTGAGCTAATCTCTCTGCACCTGTTTCTTCAACTGTAACATGAAACACTGAGGATGCTGTACTTCCAAAAGACTCTGAGAGACAGGAGGATAAAGTACCATTTTTGGAAAACAATTACCAGCAACCACTTTTAATGATTTTACAATCCAAGAAGTTCATCTTTTCTTCATATCTTTAAAAAAATCTTTACAAGCCTAGCTTACTGAATTTTTAAAATTAGTTTTGGATAAGACACCAAGAACCAGCAGAATTCTAAAAGCACATTTGGAACCATGAATGTGGTCCATTGTTATGAGTGATTTCTTGTCTCTTTATGGTTGTGGTTTTATATGATATTTCCCCACTACCTGACTTGAATCTTCTTTATTGAGATTACACTTTGAGATCAGGAGTTTTTCTATGCAGAAAAGGCAGCCATGCCTAAATCCTTCTTATGTTTAACTGCCAAAAAAATTCATTTGTTCAGTCATTAAGATGTGGTTTCTAACCTTGAGGCTTTTACAATTTGTAACCAGGGAACTCAACACAAAGCACAGAAACAAAAAATAGATAGAGCTATTCAGAAAAAGGTTTCATCTAAATTGAAGCTAGGATGCTTCTTTGGGAAAGTGATAATTGAGGTGTACCTTGGAGGATATAGTCTTGTAAGTGTTTAATGGGATGGGAGAAGGTGTTCAAGCAGAAGTGAGGTAGGCCTTAAAAGCTTCATTGCATTTTCTAGGCAGTGAGGGTAAATTATTTTAGGTTCACATGAGAATTTGTGACATGATACAATCCATGTTTTAGAATATTTTTTGGCCCCGAAGTGAGAGACAAGTGACAGGAACATCAGGGTTGCTGTTGTGGCCTCCTTGCTCGGACAGAGGTGGGAGGGCTTAGAGAGCAGTGACATTGTAGGGGGAACTGGGAGGCCTGTGGGCCTCTGTGTATGTAATAAATGCTACCAAAAGAACGCTCTCTCTTTCATTAATACCATCTCAAAGATGTGAAACATGGTTTGCTGGTGTTGATTTGCCTTTATTTACCTTCTCTAAAATAGCTGGCAGTTTCTGTACAAATGATATGTACTTGGCATGTTAAATTGCTGAAACATTTTCTTCCCTCGGTGGGTAAATAGGCATGCCCAACTAATTCTGGAAAGCCTCAATGGGTGACTGTACGAATGCTTTCCACAAAAGCCTTACACTTGGCCATGTCCTTGTATCTTTGTAATTGTTGTTGTTGTAATACACTAAAAATGTGGTGCTCACCATGAAACACACCCAACCCTCTGCCTGGATGTGAGTTCATGCAAGAAAACATCACTACCTATCCTGACAGAAAGACTGCAAGTCTATTTTGCTCCAAGATTGGAAGACAACTAATGCTGGAGCAATTTAGACAAAATGGCTCCTTTTAACCATGGTATCAGTAGAGATGTTTCTTTTCTTTCTTTTTTTTTTTTTTTCATTTTTTACAAGAAAATTGGTCTAGTTTATTTTAGAAGTAATCAGTTTTATTACAGGGTGTACAACGTTTCTGAGTACAAATTAGTTATTTTTTAAATATAAGCTCTGCTCTTTTGTAAGCTTTCTTTCTCTGCCAACCCCTAGTGCTGGGTAATATTTGGTGATTGATTTTGCTACATCCCTCTCAGATCTAAATTTAGACATGAGAATAATAAAGATAAAATAGAAATATTTATTCATTCACTCATTCCAAAAGACATTTAATGAATACATCCTGTGTTCTATACATTGTACTAAATGACAGGTGTGAGTTAACATGGCCCTTGCCCTCCAGAAGCTTACATTTTCACAGGAGTCTAAGCTATACACACAAATATCTCTATTATAATTTATAATATTATGTGTGTCTATAAGCAAAGTACTAGAGCACAGAGAATGTTCATTCCATTAGAAGAAAACAAAAATATTCACAGAGAATATGACATTTTAGATAGGTCTAAGGAATACGTGGGGAAATGGAAAGAACATTCTAGAATGATGAAAGAGTATGTGCAAGGAAATGAAAGTGCAAACGGTCCCAGGAAGAGAGGTTGGGCAAGTAGAAAAACACAGAGAGAAGGACCTGTGTCTGTGCCCCACTCACCCCTCTGAAAACTGAGGAACCTTGGGCAAATTAGTCAATCTTTCCTGAAAACTGAGATACTAATACCTGTCTTGAAGAATATTCTTTGATTAAATGAGCTACTGTATGTAAAAGCACCTGGCTCCTTGAGCATGCTCAGTAAATATGGTCTGATGTTATTCAAGAGGAATACAAGTTTCCTTGAGGCAGAACATAGAGTGTCTGGGTAAGAATGGAGAGGGAACTGAGATGGAAAAGATAAGTTGGGACCAAATCATGTGAAAGTAAAGCTAAGTAGTTTAGGTTTTATTCTGAGGACAATTGGGAACCATTGACTTTTTTTTTGTTTTAAGATTTTATTTATTTTTTTGATAGAAATCACAAGCAGGCAGAGAGGCAGGCAGAGAGAGAGAGAGGAGGAAACAGGCTCCCTGCTGAGCAGAGAGCCTGATGTGGGGCTTGATCCCAGGACCCTGAGACCATGACCTGAGCTGAAGGCAGAGGCTTAACCCACTGAGCCACCCCTGTTCCCAAACCATTGACTTTTTAAGCAGGTCTTAGCTGTGGTCAGATTTTTGTTCTAGAGAGGTCAGCCTGGGACAGGGATGAGAATAGACAGAGGAAGAAGGAAGTTAAGTAGAGACTGGAAAGCTATTGTAGTGACTCAGGTCGGACAGGCTGAGGATTTGGACTTTCATTGGCTGTGTGCGAGAGTGAAGGAGTGAATCCCCACAAGAAATGTAATGCACAAGCATGCACCAAATTGGGAGGGTTTGTGAACTACCAGTACGTGTGGAAGTGAAAAATCCTAAATTATCTCTCTGTGAAACACTGAGGAGTACAGGCAGCTTGGTGTTTTCTTCTGCAGTAGCACAAGTGCATCTGCTTACCCGTCCAGCTGCTTGGAGTTGGAAGAAGCTAAACCCACATTGAGAGGAACATGGTTATTTTCTGCTGCTAAGTCATTCCTCAGCATGTGGGAGTGTAGAAGGAATTTAATTGTGCCATCTCCTAAACCTTTTGGTGTTTATCGACAGATCCTTGACTTATCGGGAGAGGGGGTTGAATGTAGATTCCACCTTCTTTTTACAGATGAAGACACAACTCTGAAACAGGAAGTGACCTATCTCAGAAACAGGGTATGTGAAACACTAGAGCCAGGATCCAAACCCAGGATTTTCACTGATCACCTAAACACTCTTTTTAAAGAAGTTGCTGAGAATTCAGGCAGACATCACTGAAAGCTACAGGGTGAGCATTAACTTTGTTTACCTCCATCTGCACAGAAATGAAGTGAATTGTTTTAATTCTCCTTTTAAAGCTTAAATGGAAGCTGAAGTTCCATCAAATGGAGCTAAATGTAGTTTCTATGTAATTTAATAGTAAAAATTAGTTGATTTTTATCATAAAATAGAAAAAAAACTACAAAGGCACATTGCTAGAGTAAACTCAGGCAAAATAATTTTTAGTTTTCTTAGCTCTGATTGTAAATTCATGGGGATTTTTTTACAAAACAATGGACAACAGGCTACCAATTAGAATTAACCCAAGAATCATTCCTAATTAATAGAAAATGTTAATTCCATCAAATTTGAAGTATTTAAGCAATAGAATTATTAAAACACATTTAAGGTTAAAATTCTCTGTCCTGGGGTGCCTGGGTGGCTCAGTGGGTTAAAGCCTCTGCCTTCGGCTCAGGTCATGATCCCAGGGTCCTGGGATAGAGCCCGGCATCAGGCTCTCTGCTCTGCATGGAGCCTTCTTCCCTTCCTCTCTCTCTCTCTCTCTGCCTGCCTCTCTGCCTACTTGTGATCTCTGTCAAATAAATAAATAAAAATCTTTAAAATTCTCTGTCCTTTATAGACATTCATCATTTATAATTTTTTCTTGGGAATAAAATATTGTATAGAACATAATTCTAAATCATTCATACTTATCTTTTTAAGGACCATTTAAACAATCAGTTTGAATATAACCATTTTACCTATTTCTCTTCCATCTTAAACAGTATATTTGGGAGCCATTCAAGAATAACTGGGTTAGAATCATCATTAGTAATAAGAATCACAGAATGTTACCTCTGGAAGTGTCTTTGGATAGGATCTGCTGTTTCTGATCCCCCATGTGATGAAATATCTAGAGTGTGGTCATGAGTTCTTCCAGTAGGATAGGTAGAATGAATGCAGACCTATTGGGGGCCTCTGGTTTAAAGTTGGAGCTATATATCTTATCCTCAGGGACCCAAGAGTATTTATTGTAGAAGGAAGTTTTAAAAATGGGCCAGGGGCACCTGGGTGGCTCAGTTGGTTAAGAACTGGACTCTGGATTTCGGCTCAGGTCATGGTCTCAGGGTCCTGGGATGGAGAGTCCCACATCCTTGGACTACTAGCTCAGCAGGGAGTTTTCTTGTCTCCTTCTTCCTCTAATCCTCCATGCATGCACACACATGCATGCGCTCTCTCTCTCTCTCTCTCTCTCTGAAATAAATAATCTTAAAAAGTAAAAAATAAAAATGGGCCAGATGCAAAGTGCAATAAACATTACTCTCTGGGGCAGAGAAGAAAGCAATGGATTGGGGAAAAATTGATCTAGGTTTAAATTGCAGTCTTTCACTGCCCTGGATTCAGTCTCTCTGTCCCTGCTGATGGTGGTGGTATTTTGCTTCAGTTACCTCATTTGTAACCAGGTGATCACTATGAATGTTCTTTAAGTTCTGACCTATGATCGTGTGGTTCTTCCATTGAGGATGAGATACTTGAAGCAGAATTCAAAATAGGCTGAATTATGAGTGACCTGATGTCACTCAGAAAATCAAACATTCAAATTCACTCTCATTTCAGTCTGTTTTTTTCCCCTCATTTTAAAAATTGACATTTAACAAGTACTTACTAAGTGCCAGAGTATGTGTGAAGCACATTAATAAATGTGTTCACTCATTAAATCTTTCAACTCCATGAAGTAGGTACTATTTGGTCTTAGCAACTTCTTCACATCATAGGATATTTTTGTCTTGTATCTAATAGGAAACTTAAGCAGCCTTGCTAGTGTTACTGTAGGCAGGATGTGAATCCAAGACAGCCATCTGAAAGCATTACCAGAGCATCTCTTTTGACAGGAGAGAGCTCATTGGCCGTGAATGTTTTTTCCCCTGACCAATGATACAACCTCCTGCCCAAAGTTACCAGTATCACTAGGTTGGCAACAAGTCTTTGGAAGTTTACATCATCCCTATATTTTTGAAGTTACTAAATGTGAAAAATATCATGACCTCAGTGTTCCCTTGCTGAGCCAGATTCATAACATTATCACCACCTGCTCTTCCAAAGGTTTCCATTTAATGCAGGTTTAAAAATAAGGACTCTGCTCTCTCTTGCTTTCTTTAGAGAAAAGGTGTAAGTCTGGCTGGAGTGTTTAAGAAATTCCAGGGTGATGCAGTGGAAAGAACTTGTCTCAGCTCTTCCACATGACCTTGGGCAAGTCAACCTTACCAATTTTCAGTTTTCTCCATCTCTGTAACAGAGTGATTGAAGAAAACAATTTGTTCAAAGGAGAAGGGAGCTGAAATGGATTACATATAAGTCTATTGGTCTTTAAAATACACACAAAACCTTTAAAAACTAAAATGTACAGTAGCTGGTAAAACATGTGCTGGCCCCTGAAATGTTGAAAGAAATCTTTTAACTTCTTTTTTGATTCTTCTTCCCTTCCTCCCTCACTCCCTTCCTTCTCCCCCCTCCACCTTTTTTTCCATCCAGATAGTAGTTTAGGTGCTAGGGGTGTTGTTGTGAATACAATAGGCAAGTCTTCTTTTGTCATGAAGCACACATTCCCATGGGGGAAAAGAAAAAGGTAGTAACAACCCAATAAATGAAGTAATTTAAAGTGGTAATACGGGCTATGGGCAGAATACAGTGGGGAAAGAGCTTTAAAATTGGTAGTTGCAAATAGAGGCATTTAGATTTTAGAAAGTGTGATTGGGATGAATTTCTCTGAAGAGGAAATATTTTGCTGAAGATTGGAATGATGAACTGGGACTGGCTTTGTTCTGGGGGAGAACTTCACCAAGAAGACAAGGCATAAGTGAAGGGGCTGCTGGAGGCATGAGTATGGGCTGGTCAAAACAAAACAAAACAGAATGAAAGCCTAAGGTCAGGAGTATGGTGAACAGGGAAGAGAGTAGAATAATCTCTTAGCAGAGAGCTGGGCATCAGTCAGGTCATGCAGAGCATCTTAAGGAGTTCAGTTTTTATTCCAAGTATATTTGAATGTCATTGAAGAATTTTAAGTATAAGTATGGTATTATTCACATTTTTATTTATTTTTATTTTTTAAGCAGGCTCCATGCCCAGTATGGTGCTTGAGCTCATGACTCTGAGATCAAGAATCACACGCTCGGGGCGCCTGGGTGGCTCAGTGGGTTAAGCCTCTGCCTTTGGCTCAGGTCATGATCTCAGGGTCCTGGGATCCAGCCCCGAATCAGGCTCTCTGCTCAGTGGGGAGCCTGCTTCCCTTCCTCTCTCTCTGCATGTTCTCTGCCTACTTGTAATCTCTGTCTGTCAAGTAAATGAATAAAATCTTAAAAAAAACAAAAAAAAAAGAGAGAGTCACACGCTCTACCATCGGAGCCAGCCAGGCATTCCTATAGTCACATTTTTAAATGACTGCTCTAATTGCAATGGATTATAAGGGCTAGAGTAGAAGCAGAAAGATGAGTTAGAAAATATAAAATAAGAGATTCAAGGTCATTCAAAGCCTAGGATCCAGGGAATGAGAGCAACCTGAAGTCTGTTTAGAAGAAGTGGAACTTGAACATGAATCTGGTTTTAATGAGTCCAGTAGCATGTAACCCATTATGTTTTCAGGTAACCTACTTTATTTTTAGACAATCTTATCTCTGAGAAATTATATGCTATAATCACAGAATACAGTAAGTGCCTAATAAGTGTTATAGATTCATCCTTTTTGGTCATACTCAAAAGAGCTAATTATAACACCTTTCATGTATGGAAACTGACTGAACATCCCCTTTTCCTTTAATTAGTCTAAGTGTGCACAACTTCATACTTACTTAGTGACAGGACAACAGCCATTGCCCTGTCCCACAGCCTAATTATTATAGGTATACAATTCTCATTACACATATGCTGGAACCATACTGTGACTAAAGTGTTATTGGGCTTTGCCTAACTAGATGTAGTGAGAAGGGGCTAGGTGTTGGTGGTGACTTAGGCTAGGTCAGTGCTTTATCAACTATCAAATCCCACTACCTGCTAGAGAAACGGGTATGTCCCTCAGGCTAACCCAAGTAGGCTATCCCTAAATAGCTTTAGTCACACAGTGACAAGAAGACACCATAGGCTAGGTGAATGGGGACACGTCCCCTGTTCCAGCGATAGGGAGGGGTGGGGTCTGTCTGGAAAATGAGGAATCAGGCAAAAGGCCTAGGAAGTTCCTAAGGACCCACAGTTATGATATAGCCCTTTCAGGAGACTGGCGTACAATAGCTCAGGGCTACAGTTTTTTGAAACCTATTTACTAATAAAATTGTCAGATATTTGTACTACGTAAGCTAGAATTTTTTTCTGCTTCCTGTATTTTGTTCTCTTCCAGCTGACCCTTGTATCGATAAAGTAATATTTTAAAGATATTATTTATTTATTTATTTATTTATTTTTAGAGAGAGGGTATGCATGAATAAGGGGAGAGGAAAGGGAAAGACTCTCAAGCAGACTCTGCACTGAGTATGGAGCCCAACATGGGGCATGATCTCACAACCCTGAGATCATGAGCTGAGCTGAAACCAAGAGTCTGAGGCTGAACCAACTAAGCCATCCAGATGCCTTAATTCTGAGCAATTCTAACTTATCTCAGCTATTTTCTGGGGAACCAAGTGATGGGGTATGGAATCACATCTGTCCTAGAATATTAAAGGGTAAGCACTTTGTCTCTGAGATGCAGCATTATGGTCAAAAAATTAATCAGGAGTCCCCAGGGACATGTTGGGCTAAAGGGGAGAGAATCTGTGATCCTTTTCTCTGCACATTTTGAGATAAAGGTCTTGCTTTGATTTGTATATATTATGCTTTGTTTTTGAAAAGTGAAGACATTTCCCTTGCATTCTCACTACCCTGTTCTCTTTAATGAACAGGTGCTCTAGTTCAATTGTTTTCAAAAGTGTGGTCCTCAGGCCAGGAGCATCAGCAACATCCGGGAATTGTTAGAAATGCAAATACTTAGACTCTAGCCAGACCTCTGAATGTGGTACTCTTGGGTTAGGGTCCAGAAATTTCCATTTAATAAGCCTGCCAGATAATTCTGATACCTACTCAAGTTCAGAAATTCCGTGCTTAAATTGGTCCAAAGTGAGGAACTCAGAAGTGCCCCACACTTCACCTGGGTGAAGCAGAGCAAGAACTCTTGCTCCTCCTGTGGACTGGAGGTCAATTTAGGGTTAGAAGACAATTCTCTTGGGTTCTAGGCCACAGCTGTTTATGTCATATCATGCTCTGAACCTTAATCTTGGAAAAGAACCACAATGCTAAAGATCACTACTCACATTATCTTTCTCTTAGTTTTGTAGGTTTACCAAACTAAAAAGGAAATAGTGCTTAGTAATTTCACATCTAGAAATAGAACTTATGAAAGTAATCAGTCATTGAGATACCACCTTACACCAGTTAGAATGGCCAAAATTAATAAGACAGTAAGCAACGTGTGTTGGAGAGGATATGGAGAAAGGGGAACCCTCTTACACTGTTGGTCGGAATGCAAGTTGGTGCAGCCACTTTGGAAAACAGTGTGGAGATTCCTTAAGAAATTAAAAATAGAGCCACCCTATGACCCTATAACTGTGCTACTGGGTATTTATCCCAAAGATACAAATGTAGCCAAAAGAAGGGCCATCTGTACCCCAATGTTCATCGCAGCAATGGCCAAAGTCGCCAAACTGTGGAAAGAACTGAGATGCCCTTCAACAGACAAATGGATAAAGAAGATGTGGTCCATATATACAATGGAGTATTATGCCTCCACCAGAAAGGATAATACCCAACTTTTGTATCAACATGGACGGGAGTGGAAGAGATTATGCTGAGTGAAATAAGTCAAGCAGAGAGAGTCAATTATCATATGGTTTTGCTTATTTGTGGAGCATAAGGAATAACATGGAGGACATGGGGAGATAGAGAGGAGACGTGAGTTGGGGGAAATTGGAGGGGGAGACAAACCATGAGAGACTGTGGAGTCTGAGAAACAAACAGGGTTTTGGAGGGGAGGGGGGTGGGAGGTTGGCTGAGCCTGGTGGTGGTTATAATGGAGGGCACATATTGCATGAAGCACTGGGTGTGGCTCATAAACAATGAATTCTGGAACACTGAGAAGAAATGAAATTAAATTAAATTTTTAAAAATGCTGGAACAATTGAAATGATCAATGGCGAGAAACTGAATAAATAATTTTTTAACCTATCCAAATATTTTAATACAGTAGAGCCATTAAAACTTGTTTTTTCTAATAATGCATACTGATACAGAAAAATACTTGCTATCTAAGTTTAAAGGAGAATATAAAACTGGATGTTTACAATAATCCTGATGTTTTAAACGAGTATGACTGGAGATTGTATTAATAGACTGTATGAGTATAGAAAAAAATAGGAAGAAATTTACTCACATTTTAGAGATATTAGTCATTGAGTAACAGTATAGTGTTGTCTTTTTCTTCTTGCTTTTCTTCTTCTGCAACATTTCTTCAATGATTTCATTTTTTTCAGATTCATTATGGGGAAAAAAAAGCTCATGAGTGGTTATTCTATTTATCACTTCAAGCATACTCTATACTGGGTTTTTAAAAAAAAGTTTTATATACACATATAATGTATTATTAGCCCCAGGGGTACAGGTCTGTGAATCGCCAGGTTTACACACTTCACAGTACTCACCATAGCACATACCCTCCCCAATGTCCATAACCCCATCACCCTCTCCCTAACCCTCTCCCTCTGGCCCCGCTCAGTTTCTTTTGTGACGTTAAGAGTCTCCTATGGCTTGTCTCCCTCCCGATCCCATCTTGTTTCATTTATTCTTTTCCTACATCCCAAAGCCCCCACACTTCATCTCCATTTCCTCATATCAGGGAGATCATATGATAGTTGGCTTTCTCTGACTGACTTATTTCGCTGAGCATAATACCCTCTAGTTCCATCCATGTTGTTGCAAAAGGCAAGATTTCATTTCTTTTGATGGCTGCATAGTATTCGATTGTATATATATACCACTTCTTCTTTATCCACTCATCTGTTGATGGATATCTAGGTTCTTTCCATAGTGTGGCTATTGTAGACATTGCTACTATCAACATTCGGGTGCACGTGCCCCTTCAGATCACTACGTTTGTATCTTCAGGGTAAATACCCAGTAGTGTGATCGCTGGGTTGTAAGGTAGCTCTATTTTCAACTTTTTGAGGAATCTCCATGCTGTTTTCCAGAGTGATTGCACCAGCTTGCATTCCCACCAACAATGTTGGAGAGTTCCCCTTTCTCTGCATCCTCGCCAGCATCTGTCATTTCCTGACTTGTTAATTTTAGCCACTCTGACTGGTGTGAGGTGGTATCTCATTGCGGTTTTGATTTGTATTTCCCTGATGCCCAGTGATGTGGAGCACTTTTTCAGGTGTCTGTTGGCCATGTGGATGTCTTCTTTGCAGAAGTGTCTGTTCATGTCCTCTGCCCATTTCTTGATTGGATTATTTGTTCTTTGGGTGTTGAGTTTGATAAGCTCTTCATAGGTTTTGGATACTAGCCCTTTATCTGATATGTCATTTGCAAATATCTTCTCCCACTCTGTCAGTTGTCTTTTGGTTCTGTTAACTGTTTCCTTTGCTGTGCAAAAGCTTTTGATCTTGATGAAATCCCAGTAGCTCATTTTTGCCCTTGCTTCCCTTGCCTTTGGTGATGTTCCTAGGAAGAAGTTGCTGCGGCTGAGGTTGAAGAGGTTGCTGCCTGTGTTCTCCTCAAGGATTTTGATGGATTCCTTTCTCACATTGAGGTCCTTCATCCATTTTGAGTCTGTTTTTGTGTGTGGTGTGAGGAAATGGTCCAATTTCACTTTTCTTCATGTGGCTGTCCAATTTTCCCAACACCATTTGTTGAAGAGACTGTCTTTTTTCCATTGGACATTTGTTCCTGCTTTGTCAAAGATGAGTTGACCGTAGAGTTGAGGGTCTATTTCTGGGCTCTTTATTCTGTTCCACTGATCTATGTGTCTGTTTTTGTGCCAGTACCATACTGTCTTGATGATGACAGCTTTGTAATAGAGCTTGAAGTCCAGAATTGTGATGCCACCAACTTTGGCTTTCTTTTTAAATATTTCTTTGGCTATTCGAGGTTTTTTCTTGTTCCATAAAAATTTTAGGATGATTTGTTCCATTTCTTTGAAAAAATGCATGGGATTTTGATAGGGATTGCATTAAATGTATAGATAGCTTTAGGTAGCATAGATATTATCAAAATATTTATTCTTCCAATCCATGAGCAGGGAACATTTTCCATTTCTTTGTGTTTTCCTCAATTTCTTTCATGAGTACTTTATAGTTTTCTGAGTATAGATTCCTTGCCTCTTTGGTTAGGTTTATTCCCAGGCATCTTATGATTTTGGGTGCAATTGTAAATGGGATTGACTCCTTAATTTCTCTTTCTTCTGTCTTGTTGGTGTAGAGAAATGCAACTGATTTCTGTGCACTGATTTTATATCCTGACACTTTACTGAATTCCTGTACAAGTTCTAGCAGTTTTGGAGTGGAGTCTTTTGGGTTCTCCACATATAGTATCATATTATCTGCAAAGAGTGATAGTTTGACTTCTTCTTTCCTGATTTGGATGCCTTTGATTCTTTTTGTTGTCTGATTGCTGAGGCTAGGACTTCTAGTACTATGTTGAATAGCAGTGGTGATAATGGACATCCCTGCTGTGTTTCTGATCTTAGCGGAAAAGCTCTCAATTTTTCTCTATTGAGAATGATATTTGCGGTGGGTTTTTCATAGACGGCTTTGATAATGTTGAGGTATGTGCCCTCTGTCCCTACACTTTGAAGAGTTTTGATCAGGAATGGATGCTGTACTTTGTCAAATGCTTTTTCAGCATCTATTGAGAGTTTCATATGTTTCTTGTTCTTTCTTTTGTTAATGTATTATATCACATTGCTTGATTTGCAGATGTTGAACCAGCCTTGCAGTGAATCAGCCTTGCAGATCAAGTGGGAATAAATCCCACTTGATCGTGGTGAAGAATCTTTTTAATGTAATGTTGAATCCTATTGGCTAGTATTTTGGTGAGAATTTTTGCATCTGTGTTCATCAAAGATATTTGTCTGTATTTTTTTTTCTTTTTTTTTTTATGGGATCCTTGTCTGGCTTTGGGATCAAGGTGATGCTGGCCTCATAAATGAGTTTGGAAGTTTTCCTTCCATTTCTATTTTTTGGAACAGTTTCAGGAGAATAGGAATTAATTCTTTTTTAAATGTTTGGTGGAATTCCCCTGGGAAACTGTCTGGCCCTGGGCTTTTGTTTGTTTGGAGATTTTTGATGACTGTTTCAGTCTCTTTTACTGGTTCTGTTCAGGTTTTCTATTTCTTCCTGGTTCAGTTGTGGTAGTTTATATGTCTCTAGGAATGCATCCATTTCTTCCAGATTGTCAAATTTGTTGGCATAGAGTTGCTCATAGTATGTTCTTATAATTGTTTGTATTTCTTTGGTGTTGGTTCTGATTTCTCCTCTTTCATTCATGATTTTATTTTTTTGGGTCCTTTCTCTTTTCTTTTTGATAAATCTGGCCAGGGGTTTATCAATCTTGTTAATTCTTTCAAAGAACCAGCTCCTAGTTTCATTAATTTGCTCTATTGTTTTTTGGTTTCTACTTCATTGATTTCTGCTCTGATCTTTATTATTTCTCTTCTCCTGCTAGGTTTAGGTTTTCTTTGTAGTTCTTTCTCCAGCTCCTTTAGGTGTAGGGTTAGGTTGTGTATTTGAGACCTTTCTTGTTTCCTGAGATAGGCTTGTATCGCTATATATTTTCCTCTCAGGACTGCCTTTGCTGTATCCCACACAATTTGAACTGTTGTGTTTTCATTATCACTTGTTTCCGTGAATTTTTTTCAATTCTTCCTTAATTTCCTGGTTGACCCATTCATTCTTTAGAAGGATGCTGTTTAGTCTCCATGTATTTGGGTTCTTTCCCAATTTCCTCTTGTGATTGAGTCCTAGCTTCAGAGCATTGTGGCCTGAAAATATGAAGGAAATGATCCCAGTCTTTTGATATCCGTTGAGACCTGATTTATGACCCAGGATGTGATCTACTCTGGAGAATGTTCCGTGTGCATTAGAGAAGAATGTGTATTCTACTGTTTTGGGATGGAATGCTCTGAATATATCTATGATGTCCATCTGGTTCAGTGTGTCATTTAAGGCCTTTATTTCCTTGTTGATCTTTTGCTTGGATGATCTGTCCATTTCAGTGAGGGGAGTGTTAAAGTCCCCTACTATTATTGTATTATTGTCGATGTGTTTCTTTGATTTTGTTATTAATTGGTTTATATAGTTGGCTGCTCCCATGTTAGGGGCATAGATATTTAAAATTATTAGATCTTCTTGTTGGATAGACTCTTTGAGTATGGTATAGTGTCCTTCCTCATCTCTCATTAAAGTCTGTGGCTTAAAATCTAATTCATCTGATATAAGGATTGCCACCCAAGCTTTCTTCTGATATACATTAGCATTGTAAATTGTGGTCCACCCCCTCACTTTAAATCTGGAGGTGTCTTTGGGTCTAAAATGAGTTTCTTGTAGGCAGCATATTGACGGGTTTTGGTTTTTTATCCATTCTGATTCCCTATATCTTTTGATTTGGGCATTTTTCCCATTTACATTCAGGGTAAATATTGAGAGATATGAAATTAGTGCCATTGTATTGCCTGTAAGGTGACTGTTACTGTATATTATCTTTGCCCCTTTTTGAGCTACTACTTTTAGGGTCTCTCTTTGCTTAGACGACCCCTTTCAATATTTCCTGTAGAGCTGGTTTGGTGTTTGCAAATTCTTTCAGTTCTTGTTGGTCCTGGAAGCTTTTTATCTTTCCTTCTATTTTCAATGATAGCCTAGCTGGATATAGTATTCTTGGCTGTATATTTTTCTCATTTAGTGCTCTGAATATATCATGCCATTTCTTTCTGGCCTGCCAGGTCTCTGTGGATAAGCCTGCTGCCAGTCTAATATTTTGCCATTGTATGTTACAGTCTTCTTGTCCTTGGCTGCATTCAGGATTTTCTGTTTGTCACTAAGAATTGTAAATTGTACTATTAGATGATGAGGTGTGGACATATTCTTTTTGATTTTGAGGGGGTTTCCTCCGCACCTCCTCGATTTTGATGCTTGTTCCCTTTGCCATATTAGGGAAATTCTCTGCGATGATTCTCTCTAATATACCTTCTGCTCCCCTCTCTTTTTCTTCTTCTGGAATCCCAATTATTCTAATATTGTTTCATCTTATGGCATCACTTATCTCTGGAATTCTCCCCTCGTGGTCTAGTAGTTGTCTCTCTTTTGCTCAGCTTCTTTATTCTCTGTCATTTGGTCTTCTCTATCGCTAATTCTTTCTTCTGCCTCATTTATCTTAGCAGTAAGAGCCTCCATTTTTTATTGCACCTCATTAATAGTTTTTTTTTTATTTCAACTTGATTAGATTTTAGTTCTTTTATTTCCCCAGAAAGGGCTTTTATCTCTCCGGAGAGTGTTTCTCTAATACCTTCCATGCCTTTTTCGAGCCTGGTAGAACCTTGAGAATTGCCATTCTGAACTCTAGATCTCACATATTACCAATGTCCATATTGATTAGGTCCCTAGCCTTCAGTACTGCCTCTTGTTCCTTTTTTTTTTTTTTTTGTGGTGAATTTTTCCACCTTGTCATTTTGTCCAGATAAGAATATATGAAGGAGCAAATAAAATACTAAAAGGGTGACAAAGACCCCAAGAAAATGTGCTTTAATGAAATCAGAAGAGACCCGAAATGTGGATGGGGTGGGGGGGGGAGAAAGGGGATAAAAAGAAGTTCAGAGGAAAAAAAATTAAAAATGAAAACAAATAAAGAGAAAATATAAAAAAGAAAATATACATATATATATGTATTAGACTGGTGAGTAGAACAGGGTCACCCACTTAATTTTGGGAGTATTTTGGTCTCTTAGAAGAAACTACCTCCCAAAATGTTAAAGAATGAAAAACATATATAAAGGTAAACACAATGAAGGGATGGAATGTGATTATAAAGATGAAAAAAATTTTTTTTTAATTTCTAAAAAAGGAGTTGATAAGGTAAGTTGTTTGGTAGAATAAAGAAAAAGAAATTGGTAGAATTTGCTCAGGGTGGAGACTATAGCAAGCCCAGTGCTAGATTTAGGGTGTATTTTGATCTATTAGAAGAAGTTGTACCCCAAATTTTTTAGAAGAAAAAACCCTACATGTATACAAAAAATAAAATTAGATACAATGAAAGAGAAATATGACTATAATAATGAAGGTTCAAAAAAGATTTTTTTTTTATGGAAAGTATTGTTAAGATAAACTAGTTAAAAATGTTAAAAGAGGAAAGGGTAAAAGTTAAAAAAATTAAGCAGAAGAAAAAAAATAAAATAAAAAAAAATTAATTAACTTTGCAAGACTAAGGAATCATGGTGAGAAAGCCATGAATTCCATACTTTGCTTTCTCCTCCTCTGGAATTCCGCTGTTCTCCTTGGTAAGTGAACTTGGGCTTGGCTGGATTTCTTGTTGATCTTCTGGGGGAGGGGCCTATTGTAGTGATTCTCAAGTGTCTTTGGCCCAGGCGGAATTGCTCCGCCCTTAGGAGGGGCCAGGCTAAGTAATCTGCTGGGGTTCACTTTCAGGAGCTTTTGTTCCCTGAATGCTTTCTGTAGAGTTCTGGAGGATGGGAATGAAAATGGTGCCCTCCCAATCTCTGGCGCAGAGGAGCCCAGAGCTCGGGGCCCCAATCCTCAGTGTGTTCTCAGAGAAAAGCGCTCAATCATTCTCATCTCCCTGGCCTCCGGCTTCGCTCCGAGATCACCCAGTCTGTGACCAAGTGTCTCTCTCCCTGGCACACAGCTCTGCCTGGAGTGTCTGAACCCTACAGATCCCTGAGCTCTTCCAGGGGGGAATCTCCCCGGATCTTGTGGGGACCCCACTCACAGAGCACTGGCTGGTACCACAGATTATGATTCAAGGTAACCCGGAGTTGAGAGCTAACTCCTCGGCTCTGTCTCTGTAGCCGGCTTCTCCGCTCTAATACCTGCAAGCTCTGTGACAGTCAGACACCCCCGATCCTTCTGTGGCCCCACGGGACCTGAGGCCACGCTGTCCTCGCATGGGCTTCACCCTGGTTTAGCCTCTGGAGCGATGTCCCTCAGCGGAGCAGAGTTTTAAAAGTCCTGATTTTGTTCTCTGTTGCTCGGCTGCTTGCCAGGAACGGGCCCTTCCCCCCGCGGTCTATCTTCCTATTGCTTCGGATTCACTTCTCCGCCGGTCCTACCTTTCAGAAAGTGGTCGATTTTCTGTTTCTAGAATTGTTGCTCTTCTTCTCTTCGATCTCCTGTTGGATTTGTAGGTGTTCAGAATGGTTTGATAAGCTATCTAGCTGATCTCCTGCTACCTGAGGTTGTCTCAGCCTGCTACTTCTCCACCATCTTGACTGCTCCCTCTCTATACTGGTTTCTTATTTCAGTATTAGCATGGCACTTCTGGATAAACTCAGGCATCTAGACCTGTTTATGTCCTTTGTCCTCCATTCTTATCCAGGGTATCAACCCATGGGTGAAAGGTGATTAATCAGTGTGAAGTACTCTGTCAGTATTAAGAACAATTACCAGATATAATTATCAACAGTGGAACTTCTAGTTTCTAGTCATATGACTGAGAAATATTAAATACCAAAGTGGATGGAATGTAGAACTTAATTTTCTACCCAAGTTGCTATGTTTTTGCATATTTATTCTTCATCTGTATAATAGTATAATAGACAACTATTTTAGAGATTATCAACAGATTTCCTCTCATGATTCTCTAATCAAGTTATTTTAAATTTTTTTCAACATTGCTTAGTCAAAGTTGAGAGGAATGTTTTGTTTTCATAACTTTCACGAAATGGTATGTAAAAATTGTTGTTCAGTAACATATAATAAGAATTAGAATAATAACAATAATAAGTATTATTATCAGGAGAAATGCTAAGGTCTTACAGCTACATTTCAGTCATACTCTTATAAACCTCATTAAAGGCAAGGAGAAAAAATATGACAGCTATGGGTTACTGGGAATATCATTGATTCAAAAACTACTTATTGAGAGATAGTATTAACTGAGAATTTGAAAAGCAACCTGAGTGTGGGTCCAGTCCCAAGCCCAATGCCCACCTAGCCTCAAAGCCTCCAAATCTAGGGACTTTTCTCCAATGCCTGAAATTTATGGCCCTAAAGAAAATTGTGCATCCTTGCAAATGTCATCAGATGAAACACCCCACTCAGGGACTATCTCTCTTCTTCCTACAACTAGACCTGGAACAATCAGCTTCACAACTGTGAACAGGAATCCTTGCAGCACCAGATTCTGTTACAGCAAAATTCTGCCAGAGATTTGAAGTCCATCTTAGAAACTTCTAGGGACAGCCATAGGATAACAAAATAATCCACTAAGTAATTTAGTACCCCGCAAATAATGAATTTATTCCCATTTTACTCTGTGAACCTATAGCCTACAGATGTGGGACAATGAGTATATTTTTTTCAATCTCAGTTTGGTCAGTGGCTATAGTACTTCAAGGATTTGTATTTTAGGGTCCCATATCTCTGTCTTGATATTCTGTTTCTCATTCTGTATCATTAAGATTGGAGTCTAATCAAAGATGTTTCAGTAGCTTTGGCTTTTATGGACAACATGATGAAAGGTGTTCCTGGCTAGAGATAACTAGATATAATATTAATTTGGATATCTTTAGGTTTTAGACTCTAACCTCAAGAATAGGAAGTAACATTATAAGGACCTGTGATGAAGGATTATTTGCATTTTCTGAGACTGCAAGGCTTTACTTGTTAATAACCTCAATTTTTATGGTAGAGTGTTAAACTATAATATGCTTCATTGATTTCCTCTACCCCTGTGTTGATTTACTACTAGTGCTCATTTGTTCATCATTCTAGTATTTGTAGAAAGATGTTTCATATTTTAATGTATCATGATAATAGTGCCAGTTTGGTTGGTTGGTTTGTAGGCTTAAGCACAAATTAAAAAAAAATGCCCACTTAAAAAATATTCATCGAGTACCTGCTGTATTTTCTGTGGTAAGCATTGCTATAAAATCATATCATGAAGATTGTAGTATAGTCTAACAGAACTTATAAAACATTATGAGACATTGGAACTCAAATGAAAGTTAAAAAAAGAGATTAGATAAGAAGAGAGCTATAGGTCAGTGTTAGGAGCATTTAGAAGAGGAATGTATTCCCGTCAAGACTTGAAGATTTTTTGGAATTCAGGTGTGAAGAGAAAGTCTTTCCAAAGGAAGCATAAGCAAGAATTTGAGGTGGAAAATGATGCTATGTACATGGAAAACATGAGTAATTTTCTTTTGTTAGAGAATATATCCTCCCTTAGAGTGCCATTTTGAGGTTTACCAATACAGAACAGCATGTAGTAAACCCTTAGGAAATTCTTTTGATTGCTACCCTTGGAATTAGTCTGTTTTTGGAGAGAAGAGGAATATAGTTTGGCTTCCCTAAGGACAGCTTCTGCCCACCCACATATTTTCCCAAACCCCAAACTAACTAACCAATTGAACCAAAAATCCAACAGTGAAGAAACCTTAAAAAATAATACAGTTACAGACTACATTCTCTTGAAGAGGACATAGAGGTATTACCATAGCCCATCACTCTCTCACTCTCTTATTTCCCGTGTTCTCCTTCTTTCTGTGATGTGGCTCATCCTCACAAAAGAGTGACCAGGCAGTGCATTCAGCTTCCCCCTGTGGAGTAGGAATGTCTCTCTAGCAAACATTCTCACAGCACTCTGGTGAATAAAAGTATCCATCTTCTCTGGGAAACGATCAGAAAGAGAGGTAGACGAGGGGGAAAAGGGAAGTGAACAGAACAGCTCCTCCTAGAATGCACTATGTAGGGTCCCATGGGCTTACTCATTCAGTCCTTCCATCATGTGGTGGCTGGTAGGGCTGAGAACCAAACTCACCACCAGCTTCTTGTTGAACAATTTTTTTCCTTCGTGATATCATTCTGCCTAGTAAATCAGGAAAGGGCAGTGTTAAGGTTGAAGAGTAAGAGTTTGGGGGTGGAGAACTTGACAGGAAAAAGCTGTGAAGGAAAAAAGAATTTGCAAACTAATCAATTTTTTTAAAATTATTTATATTAACATATAATGTATTATTAGCTCCAGGGGTACAGGTCTGTGAATCAACAGGCCTACACATTTCACAGCATTCACCATAGCACATACCCTCCCCAATGTCCATAACCAAACCACCCTCGCCTTACCCCCCCAAACCCCCAGCAACCCTTAATTTGTTTTGTGAGATTAAGAGTCTCTTATGGTTTTTCTCCCTCCTGATCCCATCTTGTTTCATTTTTTCCTTCCCTACCCCCCACAACCTCCCCACCCTGCCTCTCAAATTCCTCATATCAGTGATATCATATGATAATTGTCTTTCTCTGATTGACTTATTTCACTCAACATAATACCCTCTAGTTCCATCCACATTGTTGCAAATGACAAGATTTAATTTCTTTTGATGGTTGTATAGTATTCTGTTGTATATATATACTATATCTTCTTTATCCATTCATCTGTTGATGGACATCTAGGTTCTTTCCATAGTTTGGCTATTGTGGACATTGCTGCTATAAACTTTTGGGTGCACATGCCCCTTCGGATCACTACATTTGTATCTTCAGGGTAAATACCTAAGTAGTGTGATTGCTGGGTCATAGGGTACCTCTATTTTTTAAAGTGAAATATACTGATAGGTGATAACCTATAACCTTCCAAAGACCAGTGATAAAGAAGGAAGGGTATAGAGGGGCCCACCAAAAGAGCTAAGGATTATAGTTCTGGATTATAGTTCAAGGATTATAGGCTTTTCCAGGAGTTTTGACCCTGAGGAGAGATTGGTTTGGCCACACAGCAGGTCTGGAAGGAAGTTTTGGCACCATTGTTTTCAGATAGGAAAGATGGGTTCCTTTTGTGAAGGATTCAGTCCTCTGAAGCAGGGCTTCCTGAACTTAGATGTAAATTAGACTCATCTGGAGAAATTTTTAAAATGCAGATGCACAGCCCTCTGTCAACTCCTCTGGTAATTGATCAAGGGTGAAGGCTGACCTTCAATTCAGTCTGTTGCTGAAGCTCCCCAGGTGATTCAAATGTATAGTCAGGGGTGAGAATCCTACTCTGAAGAGGTTGAAGAATCCAAAGAAAGTGGAAATAATAATAAAAAGATCCAAATATTTATTAGCAAAATAACTAGTAATTTTCATATATATCTAAAACACTTGTTTTTATTTTTATTTCAGTAGTATTCCTGATGGTAAAAATTGTTTAAAAGAGAAAGTGACAAAATAACAGATGTCTGGGTAATTGTATATAGGTGGAGTTGTTTTTCTTTTTTTTTTTCCTGTTCCTTTGTATTTTTTGATTCTTCCCAAACAGATTTAGAACATGCTAATTTTATAAGTAGAAGATATAAATAAGACCCAGAGCAAATATCTGCATATTGAATCATTTTATCTATGTTATATAGGAATATATACCTATAATTACATGATAATTTGAGAGAGATATTCATATAAGAAAAGATCCCTAAAATATAATAGCAATTCAAATTTTAAGACCATTTTTACCATTGGCTTTAAGTACCATTTGCCTTTATTAATAAAGAAAATCCATTCACAGGGTCACCAAATGCTAGTGATCCCTGAGTATTTTGTATTCATCCTTTTCACTCACTACAGCTCCTTGTATCTTCATTAGCTTCATCTTACAAAGGCACAGATGAGCCAATAAACTTGTTCAAGATCAAGAGACTACAAAATAGCAGAGGCAAGATTTGATTTCAGCCTTGCCTTATGACCTAGACAATGTGTCTGGTATTGATGTGCCCAGTTGATTTTTGGATCTCACATACATCTGGAAGGTGAGTTTTCATTTCATCAGGAAGTCTTGGTAACTTACTTCAAGGGCCAGGCAGGCTCCAAAGCTATGCTTTTTAGCAGGTACACAGGTATATGGGAAAACTCCTTATCTGAAAGAATCATAAAAAAAAAAAAACCAAACCTAAAATATTTAATGAATCTTCCACCAATCACACATTGGAGATTCAATGTAGAGAGTGAAGGGTTATTCTCCACTGAAAACAACAGTCTCAGGAGGTGGTGGTGATCAGTCCTCATCAGCCCCCACTTCGGTTTAATAGTCATTAGTGACAACAGAGATAAATTTTATAGGTGCTAATTGACCCTGTAGGAAGACTTTGAAGTTCTCCCACTAGCTTAGGACGTCTTTGAAGTTTAGTTTTAGCTAAAGTGTCGGGTCAAAGACCTGAGAAAAATATGCAGCGGAGAAAGAATTGCAGGTACCAAATCTTTGCACTGTATGAGTGATTGTCAAACTGTGGTTTAGAGACTGTGACCAAAACAAACCCAAGTAGTATTGGGCAGAAAACCAAAACAAAACAAAACAAAAAAACAACAACAACAAAACCAAAACCCTCACCAAGTTGCTCTAAAATTTTTCTGAGGAAATATTTAAGAAGATTTTGTATGTGTCGCCACTCTGTTCTCATAACATTAGGGGAAAAGGAGAAAATAGCTGACATTATTTTTGTACATACAGCGTTCGCAATTTATTTGAGTTATTCATTGAGTAAATTAGAAGTTCAGACAGATAAAGGAACTTTTCCATATTCTCTCTACTAATGAATAGAGAAATTAGAACTCATTCAGACAAGTAGTGCAGGTATCATTCTTGACAGCATAGCTGCCTCTATTCTTGAGTGGGAGAAACTGAGATAGAATAAGGAGGGAAAGGAGACACCAGTCTAATCATGGATGATATAAGGAGGGAATAAAGAATTAAAAAAAAAATCTCCCTAGTCCTAAGAGTTTATATTCTGGTTAAGCTCCATGTTGACTAATATCCAATCAAGAACCAGGCACAATGAGAACAGAATGAAGACCTATGCAAAAGTCTGCAGTAGGACTCTAGAATTATTCCAAGTTTGCTTCCCATCTGTCCGCTGCCTCCATGATCATTAGCTCTATATGGTCTTCACATCAGTCAAAGGTGTTGAATTTGGGAGATGGCAAAAGAATGCAATCCTAAGGACGTTGTATGCTAAGAGATTTACAAAGACTGTAGGCCAGGCACGAGGCGGGTGACAGGGACTCAGATTCTGGTGCTGACCGGGTGTCAGGGATAAGACAGAAAGCAAGTCCTAAACTTTAAGGGCTCGACGTCAGGGGTAGGTTGACAATGAATGTCCTTTGAGATACTACTCCAGGGTATTGAACTAAATTAAATCAACTGCATGGCCACAGTTAGGCTCAATCCCCGAGCTGTGAGCAGGACTGAATCCATACTTTTTAGGTGGGTGTTGCAGAAGCTAGGGACAGGCTGGGCAACCGTGTGAATGCAAAACCATTCAGGCAGCCTTTACAATGTGGGGTGATCTCCTTCCTGCAAATGCCCTTGTCTTTTATTTTATTTATTTATTTTTCTATTATCCTTGTCCTTTAAACAACAAAATAATCCTTCATTAAATGGAAAAATGAGATTCTTTTCTAAAACGTTTCTTGTAAGGGTTCAAACTTAATCTTGTGTTTCAATTTTTTCACTATTAAAATTAAAAAAAAAAAAAAAAGAACAGCCTGAGGTCAAGGAGTGCAGGAACCTGACATCTACTGAGTTCTGTCTAGCTGGAGATAGGGCCTGGCTCTCTGCATTTCTATAGATGGTAGAGCAGAATCATGTGATTTTGAACACAAATATCAGAATTATGGGGTAGGGATAGAAATATATATTTCTAAATATCAAGGCTATCTGGGTATTGCTAGGTCTCTAAGGATAACAAGGTACTCTTTCCCAGCCTCAAAGGAGTTCACTCTTTAGTGGGATCATAGGCATTCATGGCAAAGGAGGAAACTGAGTACATGGGAAGAATGGAGAAAAGAGGTGGCCAGGCTGAAGGACGTTAATCTGCCTAAAGCCCACACTGGCACATGAGTGTTGTGTTGGGAGATACTGCATTAAAATTTCATCCCAGCAGAATGATTACTGGTAGGAAGTCCCCTGGAGAAAAACAGAGTGGGTGGAAGATGATACTCTAGAATTGTGGAGAATTGACGTTGCCAATGGAAGGGAGAGAAATAACTTGGTTTCTCTGTAACTGCACCTGAGCCCAGAAGGAGTGGATGGCCCCTCACAGCCACTTCTACCTGCCTGACTTTATATGCAGAATCCCTCCTCTTTTATCCCTCAGAATGCTGGAAAACTTTCAAAAGACAGGTGATATTAGCACATTCTGCATCTTTTGAGAACTGTGGATGAAAGGGACACATAAATTTCGGTTATTATTACTTACGTGCAGTAATTTTAGTTGGATTTCCCTGACACACCTTCTTCTTTGTAATATTTTTCTGGGAGTATATGTATGTGTGAGTGTGTATGTGTGTGTCTAAGTGGCTTTTACCCTAGGGCTTTCTTTGATTTATAGGCAGCTCTCTAAGTTGTGCTAAGGTGGTTTCAGAGCCTGTTTGTTCTGGCATCCCAATAAAGCCTTGCTTCCCATGGCAACTCTAGCCTATGAAGCAAGGCCTAAGGGAAAACACAGTTTTCCTTGCCAGAATGAGGCAATAGCACTTTGGGGGTGCTATTTTGCTGGGTGGTGTATTATTTCTCAAGCCACTTCACTCATGAAAAACTAAAAAAAAAAAAACACAAAAAACATTAGGATTTGAGTATTACCATGGGAAACAGCAATCTTGGTTTTCCTCAAACACGTTAAGTGATCTTTTGAGACTTTAGTTTTAAGGTTTTCAATGATTGGTTGATTGATTATTTTAGAGAGAGAGAGTGAGAGAAGGAGGAAGAATCTCCAGCAGACTCTACGCTGATCTCAGAACCTGACGCAGGACTCTATCTCACAACCCTGAGATCATGACCTGACCCGAAGGCAAGAGTCAGATGCTTAACCAACTGAGCCACCCAAGCGCACCAGTTTTTGGGTTTTCAACTTGTCATCTGCCCAGTGGCAAGATTCTAGGGCATATTCCCCATGAGTGGGCCCAACAGATGCATGTCCACTTCCAGATATCCTTCTTTTTTATATGCTAGAGTTCAAAGTTTAACTCCAAGTTTGATTCTCTCCTGTCATTGATGCCTTCCACTGCTTGCTTTGAGAAGAAACCTGTGCCTCTCAGCTTTGGTTGCACATCAGAATCCCTGGGGAGCTTTCAAAACACACCAATGCTCGGACCCCATCACCTCAGAGTCTGATGAGCTGAAGGTGTGGTATCAGGGCTGGGGCATCAGCAGTTCTCAGAGGTTCCCAAGGGATTTTAATGTTCAGCACCCCTGATCTGGTTCAATCCTTTTGAGACCCTGAAGAAGGAAGTAACCTCATCAAGGTCATGAAGCAAATAAACTGTCTTTCAACCACACATGCTGACTCGTGGTTGATTAAAATACCTCTGCGTAGTTAATTGTGCTCTGTTATTATCTAAATAATTTTCAGGCTGTTCACATAACAAATAGCTAATCTATGACAGTTAGGTCCTAAAATACAGGATGCTGACTTCCGTCGCCCTCTGCAGCAAATCAGAATGTGCCTGTTTGCCATAAAGAGTGGGATTATGGCTGGGGAGGAGGAAAAAAAAATAGTGGAGAAGTAGACTATGCTGCCACACCCTTCTCCATAAAGAACACTTCCCGACAAAATGCATCTTCTATACTGGAAATGTGACTTATTCCTGTGGAGAAGAGCACTCCTAGGTAATCTAGTGTATTTATCCTTACTGGCCAGATGATAAAAATTCTCTTAGTATGCCCAGTACCTCTGCCCCTGTTTCTCGATGGTTTGGGTAGGTGTGTATGTGTCACCGAGTGTGAGACTGCAGCAACTTTCTAAGCAAACTAACCTATGTCAGTGTCAACCTTGTGCTCAAGAGCCCTCAGCTTATTGGTATGTTCTTGTACTGAAGCCAGAGACCAAGACAAATTTTATTTGTTGCTCTTATGTGATGTTCATTAAGAAACAGAGTTCTTTTGGGGTAATAACTTCTTCCACCTTTTCAATGTACTTTAATGGTTTGCTATTAAAAATTATCTTTCAGTACCACAAAGCTATAATTCAGTATATAGATATAAGTCTTTACTAGGCTTTCCCTTCTATGTGTTTCCTTTATTTAAAAAGTCAGTAAGTCATTTAGCTAAAATCACTATTAAGGTAAATGAATTAATTTGTTTGAATTAAGAGTTCATAATTTTTAAATTCAGAGTTTTTAAAGTTATTGCTAGACCTTAGAAGAATATGGCTTTCTCTGACAGTAATTGTGTTTCAATGAGGAGCACCAACTATGGCTGTCCAGGGGCTCTTTGCCTTTAAAGCAAACCAGATTCAGACTTAGGAGGAGTGAGGCAGAGTCCTAGGAAGAGAAGGTTCACATTAACACTGGCTTCTTTCTCCCTCCATCATGCTCTCCTTGCGTTCTCAACAAATACTCATCTTCATCAACCAAGGAGTGAATTCCCTGGAACTTCTGTTGTTACCATCTTCTCTGCCTTTTTTTGTAACCTCGCTCTTTGCCTTTATGCCCAAATAGTCTAGATATTTCATATATAAAGATAGGCATATTTATAGAGTTAGATCAGATTTCGCTGAATGGTAGAACTAGAAGGACATTTGGAGAAATGCAGTATAAAATTTCTCCTCTTTCCCTAGATAGATATATCCCTCAATTGGTATATCTGCTATCATTTCACAGATGAAGATATTGAAACTTATTAAAGGTAAGTGACTTGCCTACAGTCATACAGTAAAATTAAATAGAAATGCTAGCGTGAAACTAGGACTCAAAATTCTAAATCAGGATTTCTCTTTATTTAACCCTATAGAATAAAATAAATCATAATATAAAATTAATTAAATGTTAAGGGAATATGCTTTTAGAGATTATCTTGTGTGCATAATACATGTATATTAATCCTGTGTGCATAAATACACTCATTTAACTCTTGTTTATCCATGCCACTAGAGATAACAATCACCTTGATAATTATCAGTCATTGAGAGCATAACCCAGAGAGAATTAATGCTTGAAGGCACATTCAGTATCCCTGCTCCACTGGTCCTATTAACTGAGACATATAGACCTAGAGAAGGCCAGTGCATTCTCAAGATCATTCAAATGGTAAGGAAGAATTGCATTATACCCTGAGCAATTAATTCTGCTTTATTCTAGGCTTAATATCTCCAAAAGTCTATGATACATATGGTTACTATCATGAATACTAAGTATGACACAAAAGATGTAACAATAA
>ML098484.1:11354-31161 GCA_003697995.1 Taxidea taxus jeffersonii | reverse complement strand
AAAAAAAAAAAAAAAAAGTAGTGGCCAGATACTTAGTGAAAGATCATTCTAGGAGTAGTTATTGAAGATGAACTTAGAAGAAGACTGGAGGCAAATAGTCCACTTAGGAGGTTAGTGCAATATTTCTTGGTCAGGCTGAAAGGCAGGCATACAAGGAATGAGAACAGGCATCTGGCATGAGAATGGGCCAGAGCTGTGTACTGTTCCCCTCAGAATGGATGACATTCCCTTCTGGTGCAAGATGCTGGCAATTTTTAGAGGCTGCAAAAAGGGTCATCTCTTCCCTGGGGCATTATTTGTGTGTAAATCCAATGGTTCTCCATCCAGCACTAATGTGATGGTTATCCTGTATGCAAGAGCAGATGTTTATATAAGCCTTCACATGTATGGACACCCTTTTGGCATGCAGTTCACACATTCCACAGAGACAGGAGCATACACTTTGTGCCAGATAATGAGGTGAACAAGCCAGACACTGGCCTTGCCTCCATGAAGCTGGTGGTCTTCACAGGTTCACAATGAAGAAATAAACACAAAATTGCAGCTTAAAATATTGACAAGTGCTAGAAAGAAAAAGGACCTAACACTATGAGAAAATATAAGGGACCAGGAGAGGAACCTAGTTGGGATTAGAGAATTAGAGAAGGCCTCTCTGAGAAAGTGACATTTGTGCTAAGGCCGAAAGGATTATTAGGGGCTGGTCAGCAGATTCTAGGCTCTGGGATAGGAGAAGTTTAGTGAGTCCAAGAGCCCAGACAGGGGGTCTATGCACCCGAGCCCAGATGGAAGGCTGAGATCCTGAGGTGCCAGACCTTTCAGGGCTTCAAAGCCTCTGGTGAGAAGTTTTAAGTTTTATCCTCACTCATGGAGAGAGGGTTATTTCCTTGTGTGCTTTCTAATTTCAGAAAGCAGGCTCCTCAGGAATGGAGAATGCCATCTAGAAGAGAAACGGGAGAGAGGATGGGAACTGGGCTGGGAATAGGTCGGGGATAGGTTTTGACAGAGAATGGAGAACTGGGTCTTCCTCATGTGTCTCGGTTCGTTCGTGAAGGAGACCCTGCTTGCAAGAAGGAAAAGGGGTACCAAGATGCCTTCTGATGGGCCCTGAGGGTCAAGCGATTGGCATTTTGTTCCTTGGTAGATGGCTTTCAGTCCATCCCATCACCTGCCTGCCCACAAGTACTGGCTTGAGGAAGGAGTGTCCCTTACAGATTGCCCCACGTCTCCAGGGCCCGCAGGGGTGTAGAACCTCTGGCTCAAGATAAACGAAACCCCGGTAGCTCCAAGCTGCCTCCAACGCAGGAGACCAGCGGTTCTACTTCATGGTTTCTCCCTGTCCCAGCAGCCCCCACGCGCACCCTCAGGCCCTGATTGGCTCTGGAGAGATTCCCGCGTGCTCACTGGTGTGCCTGAGGGGCGGGGCTTTGGGGAGCAGCATCCCCACGTGACCTCAGGCCCTTGGGACGTTGGTGAGGCTGGGGACTCACATGCCACCTAATGAACTGGTTATGAGTGAGCTAATGAGTTAGCTTTCCTCTACCTTAGTCTCTCCCAGTGAGTCACTCAATAGTTGTACACTACCGAGTGACTTATTGCACATGTCAGTTGATCTGGGTTGTAGGAAGCCATTAAATCAACCAATCAATTTCTCTCTCTGGAAAGTAAGTTCCTGTAAGTAGTAAGTCAGCCAATGGTGAGTTTGGCTAAGTCCGTGTGATGCCCTTAACCAAACTCAAGGAGGACGTTGAGTTGTCGAGGAAATAGCAGAGTGGAGACGTGCTGAGGACAGTCCAGGCTGGAGCTGCGGGCACCCAAGACGAGGGTAAGTCTGGAAAGGGAAATGATTGTTTAGCCGGAAGAGGAAAGAGGTTTCTTGTGGAGACAACCCATGGCTGCACCAGGCCCTGGAGAAGGGAAAGAGACTTGGAAGAGATCAGAATTTTGAAGTCAGAAGGACTATTACACATGGGCAATAACACCTGCTCCTTTTACAGATGGAGAAAATGGGGGGAAACCAGAGAGGGAACAGCACTTGTCAAAAGTTTCCAGCGAATTACTGGCAAAGCCTTATCTGGAATCACCCCAGAGTTCTCTTTAATCTTTGATTTGAGGTTGTAAATAAATCACTATATTCGATTAGGTTCCAGTAATTAACTTCTTATTAAAATTTTTAATTTCAAAAATACGGGACACCTGGGTGGCTCAGTTGGTTAAGCAGCTGCCTTTGGCTCAGATCATGATCCCAGCGTCCTGGGATCGAGTCCCACATCGGGCTCCTTGCTTGGCAGGGAGCCTGCTTCTCCCTCTGCCTCTGCCTGCCACTCTGTCTGCCTGTGCTTGCTCTCTCTCTCTAATAAATAAATAAATTTAAAAAAATTTTTAATTTCAAAAATAAAAAAAGACCTAATCTAACTGAAAGGAGAACTAGGCTAATCAACTCCCCCCTCTCAGTAACTTGAGCAAACAGATGAAAAAAATTGGTATGGATATAGAATACCAGCAACTGGGGTGGCTCAGTTGGTTAAGCATCTGCCTTCAGCTCAGGTCGTGATCCCAGGGTCCTGAGATTGAGCCCCAAGTTGGGCTCCTTGCCAGCAAGGAGCCTGCTTCTCCTCCTCCCTCTGCCTGCCACCCCCTGTGCTTGTGCGCGCTCTCTCTCTCTGTCAAATAAATAAATAAAATCTTTTAAAAATACCATCAGCGAAATTGACTTAAGTGACATTTATAGACTATCCCATCCAACAATATAGAATACACATTGTACTCAATAGCTCCTGGAACACTTAGACCATATTCTGAGCTATAAAGTCTCAACAAACTTAAATGAATTGTAATCATATAAAGTATGTTTTCTGACCACAGTGGAATTAAACTGGAAACTAATAGTTGGAAAATCATCAAGATATGTGCTTTTACATTTTTTTCAGACATGAACTTTTTAAGACCCTGGAGCTATTTGATGTAGGATCTTTCCTCAAGAATCTCACCCTTGGATAGTTCCCCTGTAGGATATTTGATGAGTTTCCCAAGTAGAGCAACAACTGAATGAAGAGAAAGCATATTAGTAGGCTGTACAAGGTGAATGTAGCAGCTCCACAAAGCTGTCAGGGAACCAGGATGCCTATATTGTTGTTTACGGTATCCTTAGTCTGTGGCTTTGATCTTTATGGTTATCTCATGGTTGCCAAATGGCTGCTCACCTCCAGCGTAACATCCATATTCCAGGGAAAGAGGAGGAGAAGGAGCAAGAAGGGACGGGTTTTGAAAAGGAAGAAAGCAACAAAGAGAAAGTGGTGCTGATATCAGAAAAAGAGAAATCTCCAAAGTCTTTGGCAGGTAGCCTCATGGTTGGTCTTCTAAGTAGACAGTTCTCTCAGAATATTTGCTTAATAATAAATCTAGCAGAGTTCAAAGTTTTTATTTGCATTGCACATGTGGGAGAAAAGAAGAGTATAATCCTACAGATAGGTGTATAATTTAAGAAAACAGAGATGTCAGTTACAATATTATTGTTATCAGAGCAAGAAATTATCAAATAAGACAACTGGTCAGAATTCTATAATATTTGGATATCATTTTCATAAGACATGGAATAATTTCTAATGTCTTTGGAGTCTCATAAGACCACTTTATTTAAATTGTTCTTCCAAGGGCGGATTTGTATCAACAGAGAACAGAACAAGTCAGTAACAGTCATGAATATTCATACAAAACTGTATATTGCAAAGGAGAACATAAATTATATTCTTATAAACATTCTCAGTTTTGTACAATATCAAATCAGATTCCTTGAGTCCTTTTATAACACAAAACAATATCTTTTGATTTATAGCTTCAGGGGAAGTGAACATCTTTTTCAATTCTTTCTAAGACTTGTTTCCTTTCATTATGAAAACTTATTTTTTAAGACCAGGGTCTGGAATTCCATTAGCTAGCATTATATGCAAAAAACAGAACTTCAGAGCTCAGTTGTAATGGTAAAGTAGGGTAAATGCTGAATAGGCTTTTATCCACACATTTTTCCTGTACTTGTACTTGTATTGGCCACAACTAAGTCATAGAGCCATTCCTGGATGTAGAGGAGGCAGAGAAATAAAGTTGGGTTTTTTTGTTTGTTTTGTTTTGTTTTTAACTGGAGGTTGATCATCTGAACAAATTTGAAATTATAAGGATACACAGGAGGGTGGTTATCAGGTAGGCAATTCTCAGAGTTTGTCTGAGACATTGCCCTAAAAGAGATGAATGGATAGGGATGCTGAAGTGAGTCTAGGAATGGAGGCTTCTTTCTGGTTGTGGAGATCATGGAAGGCTACCTGAAGGAAGTTACATTTGACCTGGGCTTAGAAAGAGGGCTAGGATTGAATGTGGGCAGAGGGGAGAGTTGCAGAAGGATGTAGTGAAAAGAAGAGTGGCCGAAGTAAACATACAGAGACAGGAATGTATAGACTATATGTGGAAGGGTACTTCTCTCTTTGACAGGTAAAGAATAGCAGAGGCCAGGGAAGGAAGCAGTGGAGATAGGGCAAGTGTGGAGCAAAATCATGGACAGCCTCAAATGCAAGGCAAAGGAGTTTGGAATTTATCCTGTTGACCTAGAAATGTCTTCTATTGCTTAAATACTACTTAAATATATTCTATCCTCTCTACCCGCATGGACACTATTTCTTCCTCTTGAACTATTTCTTTCTCCTTGATGCAGATCCATAGTGATCTTTATGATACCCAAATATGTTCCCCATGGTTCAAAACCTTTGAAAGTGATTTTCATGACTTCCCCCATCGACTTGGGAGAGAGGCCAAGCTTCTCAGTCTGGCAGTTGAGGTCCTTAAAAGAGGGAAGGACCTGGAGGTGATGACTAGAGGAGAAAGAAGAAAGACATGGTACTGGGGCTTCAGAGAGAGTCTTGGAAACACTGCTCTATCCTTGAAACTCCTTAGCATGTGTTCCCATGAAGCTCCTAATTCTCAAGGTGAGCAGAATTTAAGAGTGGTTGAAGAGACAAAAGCCCTTAGTAGGCTATGAATTTACCTCAATCTCCACCTCATGCCTCTTACTACTGATTCTCTCTTCATCCATTCCAAATTCTGCCCTCTACAACATATGGATGAGGCCCGATTTAGCAGCCGGATAGGTCTTTCTTGTCCTTTCTTGTCCCTGAGATCCTGTTGATGCTGATGTCAGTGCCACTGTTATGGTTGGGTAAATAGAATGAGAATCAGGGTGGGAGGTGTCTGAGGAAGTGAAAAAAAGAGTAGGGGTGAGGTGGGTATGGGTGGGGAGTGGAAGACAAGGCTGAAGTAAGGTGAAGAGGTGAAGACATAGAGAATTAAGTACTTGATAAATAATAAGTAGTAGACGTCTTCCATGGGCATATTCTGTGACCCACAGTGTGTCCCATTTCATCTACCCAAAAACTCCCTGAGGATTTATTGTCATTTCACAGATGAGGAAGCAGGCCTTGGGAGATTCAGCAACTTGCCACAAGTCATTAGAAATTTCGCTATTGGAGTGCCCAACTCCTCTAATTCCTAATTCCATTTTAATGCCATACCCATGCCACTCCAGAACTTCAATGATAAATGTATACACATCTGCTTTCTCAACACCATCATCTGTATGGTGGGTATTATTAAGTCACGTCTTAGAGAAGAGAAATAGTGTGGTGTTCCAGAACCAAGAGTGTTGAGATGCCTGGTGGTGATGTTTTGGAATACTGGACTTAACATGTGGAAAACCAGGTTCTAGTTGATGCTGTTACTCCTTTCTCTATAACCTGAAGCAGGTCCTTAACCTCTCTGAGCCCCAGTTTCTCACCTGTCTAAGGGACTATAAAAAAACATTATCAGGATGACTTAAACTGATTTCTATGAAGGTGCTGGAAAATCTATAATAAACACTTATATGGGTCAGTATTACAACCATAATTTTAGGATGGCATTACTAGAAGTGACCTCAGCCCCCCTCCATTTTATACATAAGGGACCTGTCACCTGGGAAATGAAGAAAGCAGGGAAAAGAATATTTGTTCAGTGAGAACCAACAGCTAAGTTACAGTCTACAATTATTATAGGGAACTGTGTGCATATGTAGTTAATATCTCTTAATTCCCACAACATTGCAGCACTGGTACTACTGTGCCCATTTTTCTGATTGAGAAACTGAGATTCAGAAATGGAGGTACACGGCCAACTTTGCAAGATAAAATTACTACCAACACTAAGAACAACAGAAAAACCCAGCAGGCTAAATTGGGGTGGTACACTTAGGAGTCCACAAGACCACCCTCAGGTTCAGTGATTCACAAGAAAGACTCAGAACTCAGCAGAACTGTTATAGTCTCAGTTGCAATTTATTATAGCAAACAAATGGGGATTAAAATCAGCAGAGGGAAGAAGCATGAAGGGCAGGATTTAAGAGAGACTAGGCATGAGCTTTCAGTTGTCTTCTCCCAGTAGAGTTGTGCATACAGTATTTATTTCTCCTAGCAATAATGTTTGGCAATATGCCCAGTGTTGCCAGGCAAGGAATCTCACTCAGCTTTAGTGTCCAGGGTTTTTACCGGGGGCCTGGTCCCAGAGGCATGGCTGACCTTAATCTCTAGCTCCCCCAGAGGTCAAGCTGATACCACATATGACCCAAGGTCCCCGCCATAAATCACTTTGTTCATATAGGCTATCTGGCATGACCCATGGCCCTAGGCAAATAGACACTCTTTATCAGGAGGACATTCCAAGGGCTTAGAGGTTACCTCCCTAGAGTTGGGAAAGGGTCAAACCTTTCTAGGGTAAGCTTTATCCTTTAATGCACAAGTGGGATACTGGAGGACATTAGGTTAGTCAGTTTTTCAAATTGAATCCCTCCCCACAGGGTTACTTTCTCATGTTTTGGTGGAACTCAAGAAGATACAAGTGGAAGATGTGTAATCCTTTGAATATTTGAACTTCCCAAGGAATCCCCAAGCAATTCTGTGCCCATGGCCTACTGGCTCAATAAAAATATCAGGTCCCGTGTAGCTATAAATCAACCCAGTGCTACCATAGATAATAACAGCAAGGGCAGATTCCACACTATTTGAAATATTGAAGAACAAGACTGTACCTGCTGATCTACAATGCACTTAAAAGGGACACCATGACATACTTATCCTGTGCAGATCTAGAACACAAGAGTCCTTCCTGTAGGAGGATATCAAACTCTCCATGTCAGATGACAATCTCATTCAAATGGGTGGTTTGTAAAGGAGGAACTCCAAGATGTTCTGGTAATTGTGTGGTTTTTACTTCATAGAGCTTTATAAAATCCTAGGTATTTCATTTTTATAATAACACAATGATATGGTACAATTGATAACTTTATTTTTCCAAATAGAAATGCAAAGCAGGGGAAAGTGACTTGCCCCATAGCAACCAGCAAGTAAGAGGTAGAGAGGGGAAGTGATCACAGATCTGCAGGAAAGGGGCAGAGCCTGAGGGGAGAGTTGGCTTGGGAGGGAAGATGCAGTGTAGGAACTGACCCTAGGAGGTCTGGTCTGGGGGACAAGTAAGGAATTAGAGGCAATGTAGATCTCAGAAAATTCTCTCACTCTTAGGCTTGAGAGTCCAGGGTTCAGGTTCAAGCTCTGCCTCCTTGAGGAAGTCTCCTCAGTTTGCTCACCTAGATAGTGCAGAGAAGGGAAATATCCATGTGAAAATCTATCCAACAGTAACAGTCTCAGGTTCCATGAGGTTATCAGAGTGGGGAAGGGATACCAGGTGAACTTATGGGTAAGAAAGTGCTTTGTAACCTGGAAATACTATGGATCATTGAAGTATCCATAAGGGTCCCTCATTTCAGTCCAATCTGTCTTTCCCTTCAGGGCAGACCCAGAAACCAGAGCTCCACATCCTAGAGATTCTCGTGGCTGGGGATCCTATGACCTTGACTTGTACCATTAAAGGCACTGAAAAGAAAACAAAGCCCCTTTCCTTTCCTGGAATTGGCCCACCATGTTCATCAGCACAGATGGCTCCAGCAACTCCTCCTCCTACTGCTGCACCTCACCCTGAAGCCTCAGGATTATAACACCACCCTCAGATGTCATTTGAATTTCTCCCCAGCTATGTTCTCTGGAAGTGCTGGGGTTCCATTCCAAGTGATCTGTGAGTGCTGGTGGGCAAAGTAAGATCCAGATTCTGGGAGAAGTGGTGGGCTCAGGAGAAATTCCTGGCAAGCTGTCACATCTTTACCAGGCTTCAGTGGCTGAAAGAATAGAGGGAAGAGCTGAGCAAGAATCAGCCACAGGTGAGGAAGAAGATGAAGGGGAACTGGTCTGAGAAGCCTGGCTTCTCTGGGCTTCCAGAAAATTTTTCTGAAGCTCCTTGGGAATCAGGAATTAGGAATAGGAATAAGGAAAAGGAGAAAGTGGAGAAAGGAAGTCAGGATGCCTTGGTGACTGCTGACCCTCTCTCCCCATAGCACCCACAAGGCTGCTTAATTCCTCTTGTTCCTTGGAGAAGACTCTGCAGTGTAGCTGTTCCTTCCATGGGCTCCCCACACCCTCTATGCAGTGGTTGTTGGAAGGTGTTCCTGTGAGTGTGAACAACACAAATAACATCTTCAAGGTGACTTCCACGGTAATTGGCTCCTGGAACAACAGCACCATTAGCCTCACTGGGGAGCCAGATTTACTCACGAATCTCCACTGTGAGGGGAAGAACCAACATGGAATCCATGCTTCACGTGTCTTCCTCCTACCAGGTCAGTACACAGGGGTCTATTGACTGGGCTAGAACAACCACACCAGGGGATCAAAATGAGGATGGGCACAGGGCCAGAGAAAAGAGTGGTAGCTCAGACTTCACAGCTTTAGGGGGGAAAAAAACACCACTCTCACTTCCTTCTGATTCCAGATAAGCATTCAGGTTCCAGTGTGTTCGTGAAAGGGCTGACCCAGGGCATTGTATATGGATCCATTGTCTCCGCACTGTTCTTCTTCTTCCTTGTCCTCCTCACGTGAGTATCAGGTTAAAATTCATCATCAAGCCTTTTCCAACACCTACTACATTTATTTATGTTCTTTATTTCCAATCTATTCCAATCTGTCCTTCTTTGCCCCCTTAACACGGTCTCTTATGTCATTTAATTTAGCCATTCTTTTTCTCCCAATATGTGAGTGTAAGGCTATCAATTTCCCTCTAAGCACCACTTTAGTTGCATCTCACAAACTTTAGTATAAAGTATTTTAGTATCACTTGGTTAAAATAGTTCTAATTTCCATTTTTATTTTTGACCCAGGAGAGTTTTTCTTAGACATACCAATGTGTTCTAATGATCCTGTTTTCTTTATTTCTAGCTTAAATCCAATAAGTGGATTTAATACTATGAATTATTTCAATTCTTTATTTTCTTTGTTGCACAATTTTTGTGTAGTTTTTATAAATATTCCACACAGGCTTAAAAAGAATGTGTATTCTACACTTGATGAAGACAGTTTTCCACAGATACATAGGCTTTTTTTTTTTTTCAGATACATAGGCTTTAAATCAAGTTCATCTTTTCTAGTTGTATTGTGACTTCTGCTCAGTGCCCTTCTCTGAACTTCACCTCCCATCCCTGCTCCCCTCTCTCACCAGGCTGACATTTACTCATCATTAAGGGCTCAGCTCACAGCCTTTCCATCATGTGTTCCAGGAAAACTTCCTGGCACTGGGCTGGGTTTCTTTTCAGGGCCCCCACAGCCATCTGGGCTTTTGGATAGTATTGGTGCTAAAGGTTCTACTGTGATGTGACTAAGTGTAGGTATCTGTTTTGTTTGGTTGCTGTTCGGTACATCTGCTTTGCTTCTTTCATCTGTGCTCTTGTGTCTGTTACCTCCATCATTTCCTTTCACTGTGGGCTTCTCATTTAATATTTCTCAGATTTTCTTTTTTCCTCTGTTTGTTTTTGCCCTGTGTCCTGCATGTTCCAGGGATATAGACAAGTAAGCAAGTGCTAGGTTAAAGGTCCATACAAGGGAGATACCAAGGGGACCCCACCCTTCAGAATCTCCATCCTTGTAGGGGACGGTGGCATCCATACTGCCTAGAAATCCTTCCACACAGGACACCTGGTGATTCAGTCAATTAAGTGTCTGACTCTTTATTTCAGCTCAGGTCATGATCTCAGGGTCCAGGGACCAAGCCCCACATCAGTTCCTTGTTCAGTGGGAAGTCTGCTTTATTCCCTCTCCCTTTGCCCCTCCCCCCCCCACTCTCTCTCTAAAATAAATAAATCTAAAAAAAAAAAAAAAAGAAATCCCCACACACACCCCTGAGAGCCTTCCCCAATGTGATGCCCTATCAGTATTACAGATGTTTTCTTTCCTTCCCCTGTTCTCTTATCTCCTTCCCCTCACTTGGCAACAAGTTTTACCTACTTCACAGGAAAAAAGCAACTCCCCAACACCTACAGAGTTATTGCCACTGGCACTGGTGATTTACTTCTTGCCTATTTCAGAGAAGGAGGCATCCCTCTTCCTGTCCAAGGTTAGCCTCACCTCCTTTGCCTGGGAATCCATCTCCTCCACACTCCATTAATCATCCCTTCTGTCTCCTAAATTTTCAGTCATTCTTTCTTCACTAGTTCTTTCTCTGAAGGGTATAAACGTGCCCAAATCTCTCCTACCTCAGCCCCACAAACACCCTCTATGTACCATCCAATTTTTTTTGAGAGAAGAGCTTACACCCACTGCCTGATTCTCATCACCCTTACATTCGTCAGTCCCCTGCAATCTGCTCTCCAGCACCACGCCATTGAAATGGCACTGTCTAAAGCAGTCAGTTATCCTTATTCTCAGAATTATTCTCAAAATCCAATGGCAAATGTTCTATATTTTTCTTGTTCACTTTATGTAGCACTTATGATTCTGGTGGGTGGGGTGAGGCCCTCCTACCCATGGGCTTTTTTTTCACAATGAAGGAGGATAGTGAGGCCATCTGCTGAAAGTGATGTGGGTGGGAGCAGGGGTGAGAGGAAGGGATCAAGAAAAGTGGTGATGGTGATGAGGTGATTGGAATAGCCACTGAGGAGAATGAGTGGGATCCACATGAAGACAAGGAAAATAATTGGTGACCAGCAGCAAGGGTCCAATGGTGACTAGAGATTGTTCAATATTAGCGGCAACAATGTCATTGCTGTCTGATGTTTCCTCCCAGCAGTGGTCATTGGAAGAGAAAGAGTGAATGGTGGCATTGATCTAGATTTGGGAATTTGCAGGCAGGATGCCATGGAAGGATGATGGGGTGGAACACCAGAGATATGAAAGCTGGGGGGAAAGAGCACTTCCAGTGGGTAGCCATTGTTCCCGGTGAGGCAGGGAAAAAAGGAAGAGAAACCAAGGCTCTAGAGAATGTAGTGTCTTGGATCTGAAGCCTCTATCTGTGAGATCAAGGAACAGAAGCCAAAGACTGAAAGAGAGCATAAGGAAGCTGAGTAGGACAGAACTAGGCACAGCATAGAGTATTGGGATTTAAACTGTCATAGGTGGAAAAGTTTTGGGGAATAATGCATAAGGGATAATGGTTAAAGGAGATGAGTCACATTAGTTAGGACTCTTCCAGTTGTGAGTAATAAGAGCTGAATTCAGCAAGCTCAAGGAAAAAGGGAACAGTTATGGCTATTTGTTGCTATATTATAGTCCCCTAAACTTAGTGACTTTAAACAATGGTCATTTTAGTATATCGCACAATTTCATGGATCAGGAGTTTGAGTAGGGCCCAACTGAATAATTCTTCAGCTTCCTGTGGTATCGCTGAGGTCACTCGGCGGTATTTAGCTAGCTGCTGGGCTAGGGCAGAGGGTCCAAGATGCCTTCACTCACATGCCTGGCATTTTGCTGTGGACAGCCAGAGGACAGGGCTCAACCTGGGCCCCTCTCGCTTTCCATGCAGTGTTAGAGCCTTGTCTGTCATGGTCCCTTCCAAGGCAAAAGTTGCCAGTCCTTTTAAAGCTAGGCCTAGAATTGATAGAATGTCACTTCCATCATATTCTCTCAGAACAAGTCACAGACTAGCCAAGATTCAAGGGGAAGGGAAAATAGACCCCATTTCTCCATGGGAGGAGTGCCAGCCATCTGTATGTAATCTGCTACAGGAATATATTGACCATCTGTTAAGTCTAAGACTTCAACAACAGAGATTTATTTTCTCATAGTTCTGGAGGATGGACGCCCAAGATCCAAGTGTCAGCAGGATTGGTTTCTTTTAAGACTCCTTGGCTTATACATGGCCACCCTCTTACCTCTTCACATGATCATCCCTGTGTGCACAACACCTGGTGTCTGTCCCTCTCCTCCTTTTTTTTTTTTTTTTGAAGATTTTTATTTATTTTAGAGAGAGGGCAAGAGAGAATGAGTTGGGGGAGGACCTGAGGGAGAAGGACAAGCAAACTCTGTGCTGAGTACAGAGCCCAGTGCAGAGCTCCATCCCACAACCCTGAGGTCATGACCTCAGCTGAAATCCAGAGTCTGCCACTTACCACCTAAGCCACCCAGACACCTGTCCCTCTTCTTACAAGCTCACAAGTCATATTGGATTAGGACCCACCTAAACGCCTCAAATTAACTTAATCACCTCACTGAAGGTCCTATCCAAGTGCAGTCACATGGATTAGTGCCCATCCATATAACCTCATTTTACCTTAATTACCTTTTTAAAGGTCCTTTCTTCAAAAACAGTTACATTCTGAGGTACTGGATGTTGGAATGAATTGGGTGGGATGAGCAAAACACAATTCAGCCCATAACAGGAAATATCTATACTTCAGACATGACTGGATCTAGGTATGCAAATGATATTATTAAGAGTCTGCTGACCTCATGCCTTTGTTCGGCTTCCTTCTGTGTGTACTTGACTCCTGGAGGCTCTCTCCGCCTAGTGGCAAGATGGCCAGGAGCAGCCACACAGTTGTATCCTATCTCAGCAACTTTAGCTGAGACAGGACTTGTCTTCCTCTTGAGGATATATAAATTCCAGAGAAGACTCTGATTGTCCCTGCTTCAGTCACAGGGCCATCCTCGAATAATGTCCAGGTGGGTGAGGTACTTTGGTGGGCCAGTCCTAAACTTGCCTACTGTGCCATTCCTTCCCATAGAAACCATAATAAAAGCTCCCATACGTGCTTCCCCCTCCTACTTCCCTGACCAACCCTGGAGCTTCCCTGTGTGGCCCTGTGTGGCATGGTGTGCCCCTCTTGGGAACTTGAAGATTTTTTTTTAAAGATTTTATTTATTTATTTGTTAGGGAGAGAGAGAGAGCACACACAAGCAAGAGGAGAGACAGAGGGAGAAGAAGAAGCAGACTCCCTGCTAAGCAGGGAACCCAACACAGGGCTCTGGGATCATGATCCGAGCCAAAGGCAGATGCTTAACCAACTGAGCCACCCAGACATCCCACCTCTTGGGAACTTTGAATAACAAACTATCTATTCAATGGCAGCCATTCCCCGATCTGTTAGCTTCATCACAGCTGAATACAAAATCCCATGTGCATTCCCACTCCTGGGGAAGAGCCAGACTGGGCAAAGCAGGGGGACCAATGAGCAGGGCAGTTGCAGTTGCCAGGGCAAGAAAGGAAGGGAACCAGTTATGTAACCAATGGTACATCTACACAACAGAGCACCATGCAACTGTGAAAAAGACTAAGGAGCCTGTCAATGTACCAATATGCACAGATACAGTGGAAATATTAAGAGAAAGAAAAAAGGTACAAAAAAATTAGTCTAGAAAAAAATCATATGTACATATTGAGACATCACAGGGCTGGGAGAGAAGCTGAGGAAAGGCACCACCGTGAAGGGACTGGGTTGGGGAGGGCTGGGACTTTGTCGAAGGGGTGCTGGGGAGCCATGGGATGGCTGGGAGCAGGGAAGATGCAGGTCAGCTCTGGGGCAGGAGGCTGGAAAAGAAGCTAGGAAGACGATCCAGGCCAAGAGAACGGGATTTGTATGCCTGTTTGTGGAGGAGAGGGAGTTGCTGGTCACAGAACCAGCAAATGGAGGGAAAGGGTCTTCTGACCCCCAGCCTAGGGCTCCCTCTGGGAACAAGGAGGGGACAGGGAGAATGAGCACTGTATTAACCACAGGGCTCATTACTTTAGAATGAAGATGCTTCAATGGTGGGAGGACAGGAACATTTCCAAGGCCAAAGAGGCCCCACTTATCCAGATACCAGAGTTGCTGGAAGAGCCAGAAACAGCCATGAAGTCTGAAGCCAAAAGCACTGAGCGTCAGTTGGAGGTAAGTCCCGGGGCTGGGATGGACACCAGACAGACTACTGTCCAGCTGAGGCCAGCTGACCTCAACACACTGCCTTAACTCACCCACTGCCTGCTGACACCACCAGGGAACACCCTTTGGAAACAAAGATTGTCTGGGACCCCTAGATTTGCAAATACAGCCCCTCAGGGTCAGAGCCCAGAGGTTCTACACTGCCAGCAATGTCTTGGACTCATTCCAACACATGGCCACTGGCAGGACTGGGCCACCCGAGTGTCTGTCTGGGGCCTCAAGCCGAGTCCCCTTCCAGCAGCAAAGTCCCCTTTGCTGTGGATGGTGAAGAGCCTGAGGGGCTCCGGGCCCAGCCCCTGCCCCAGGTGGGAAGGCAGACTTGGCCACAAGTGGCTGCTGCCCCTCCGGGAGTGAACAGAAAATACTAGGGCGTGGGCCTTATTATTACTAGTCTGCTCAAGGCTGCCATAACAAAGTGCCCCAGACTCGGGAACTTAAACAGCAGGCATTTTCACAGTTCCCGAGGCCAGAAAACCAAGATCAAGGTGTCCGCAGTGCTGGTTTCTTGCAAGCGCTCTCCTTGGCTTATAGACGGCCCCTCCTTCCTGTGTCCTCACGTGGCTTTCCCTGTGCACGTGTCTGTGCCCTAATCTCCTTACATGAGGACACAGGTCATAACGGATTAGGGCCCGTCCTAATGGCCTCAGTTTAATTTAATCATCTCTTTGAAGGCCCTGTCTCCAAATAAAGTCAGTGCCAGCTGACTAGTGCTACGGGTTAGGGCTTCAACATATGAATTGTAGGGGGAAGGGGCTTACAAGGGGGAGGGCACGGTTCAGCCAATGACACAGGCATCAAGGAGTTAGTCATAGCCCTCCATTGGTGGCCAAGGCAGAAGAATGCCAGGATCTGGTTCTTCCGCAGTCTAGGGCTCTTGAGCCAGAAGGACTGACCACGAGCAAGAAAGCTCCCAGACGGATCAAGACAGATGCGTGGCTCTCAGACACCTAGAGCCACCAGCCCGGTCAGACTTCCCAGACCTACAGAGCAGGAGCAGAATCTCCATCCAGAGACTCTAAGACCAGAAGCCAGTGCCAGGAGCTCACACATTCACCCCACAAGGACTCCCATGAGCCGGACCTGTTTGTCAGTCCCCTCCCCAACCAAGGACCTGCCTGCTCCCTGCCCTTGAGCAACGTGGTCTGGGCAGGCCCGCCAATACACAGGACCACAGATGACATACACGGGGCCCTGGGGGGAGACAACACTAGCAGATGTTAGCACTAGCTAACACTATTGTCCACACGGGCACTGTGACCCAGAGTGACCGTGACCCTCCTGCAGCTTCAGGCACTGCCGAGCAAAGCTAGCCTCTGCACTCTGCAGGGGGAAACTGAGACCCGTGGAAGGTAAGCACCTGAAACACTAAAGAAGCCCCAGAGGTCTCTCTGCAGGAACACTGGAGATCATGGGGCCTGCCCTCCACACCCCAACTTTGCAAACAGGGAAACAGAGGCTCACAGTGCCTTGGGCCACACAGCAAGACTGCACAGCCCAAGACCACCCCTCCCCATCCCAGGACCCTTGCTCCCTGGAGCAGTTGTCCCTGCCCCCTGGAGATTTTATCCTGACCTTATAAAACTATGGTGCAAAGGCTGCAAACTCAAAAGCCCACAGGGACCAGGCAGGTAACAAAATGAGTGCCCCTGGTCCATATGGGAACAGAGTGGTCTTGAAGCCAGGCGCCCCGCCCCACCTGAAGGGGGCAGCAGAGAACTCAGATCCGACTCTCACCTGTCCCCTCCCCCAGCAGGAATGAGATCTGCGGGGTCTTCTGGTTTCTCTTTTATCTGTTTCTTTGTTTTCAGAAGAATCTAGACATCTAGATTCCAGTGTGAAATTTCTGGATTCGAACTGTTAGTAACTGTTTTTAAAAAGCAGCACGGGCCCCCGAAGAGCCATATGTGGACCTATCGTTTGCAAGTCTGATCAGAACCATAGATGTGGACGGGACACCTTTCCTCTAAACACACCTCCTGCCCAAAGCTGTTGTTATTCAGAATGCAAATGCCTTGCCCAGTGGAAACAGAATCTTCAGACCCTGGGCAGAGGCTTGGGTCTGGAAGGATGAGGAAGAATTATTTAGACGGAGAAGGACATTCCAGGAATTCATTCACAGGTGTCCCCATGTGGCAGGCCTTGGGTTGGGGACACCGATGAGTGAGGTTCATGTCCTGCCCACAAGGCAGTCCCGGGTCTGGTCACGGCCTGCAGGGTTAAGGCTGCAGACAGGGGGCGTCAGGGAGGGGCAGGGGCCAGTACTGGGAAGATTGAGCGTGACTGGGAGAACTGGGAGCTAGAGCATTGCCCCCTGATCTGGACAGACATGCTGGGAGCCGGGAAGCCACAGGACGGAAAGCGGGGGGACCTGGGGTGCTCCAGCGAGGGCAGCACAAGCAGGGGGCGACAGCAGGAAGGAATGAGCCAGTTAGGGCGCCCCAGGCCGGCCAGAGGAAGCTCCCCTGCTCTTGGGCCTCAATCATCATCCAGGCGGCTCTCAGAAGCAAGAGGGACTGATGCCTAAAGGACACACAGGGCAGTGACAGCACCCTCGAGCTCAGCTTCGGAGGCCCAGCAGCCTGCCAGTTACGGACTCGTGGACGCAGGGATACCTAGCTCAGGAAAAAACATGCTGTCCCCATGGGTAGGTGGCAGGGAGCCAGCAGCAGCTCCACAAATGAAGATGAAGTTGGAAAGTGGATCTTTGACCAAGGATCAGCTGCCCTGCGGGGGTCTCTGGTTCACCGCCCACCCCTCCTGTCACTCTCTGCCTCCGTTGCCACCCGTCTCTCACCCACTCCCTCTGTTCCTCATCTAATACACGTTTTCCCAGGGCCCCCAAGTGCCACACTCATGCTGAGCCCTTCGGGGACACCAGCATGGGTCCCTCCCAGGGCAGACCGGGACACAGGTGCCTTGGGGGGAGGGGACTGTGAGTGGGGGGATCACTGAGGTTCAGAGATGGATGTCTAAGCTGCTGAGAACCTTTATCCGTCAGAGGAGGGTGCTTCCGTCCCCATCTAGCCTGAGGTGAGTACTCACTGTCCAGGAGAAACCTCCGGTCTGGTTGGGTCACTCATGTCACTGGGCAAATCTTGCTGTTTCCTCACTCCACCTGAGGAGGAGATCATGGGAGAGGTGGACTTTATAAATAGCCCTCCCCCATTCCTTCAGGAAGTGACAGGCACAACCATGATGATGGCACTGGCCAGCACCCAGTGCCCTCCGAGCCCTCAGGCCTTCTTCATGCGCGGAGCCCAGCAGCACTGTGCAACGGGTCCGGTGGTCATGCACATTTTACAGAGGAGGAAACTGAGGCCCAGAGAGCTTAAGAAACCTTCCTACGGGGTGGGGGGGACCTCCCAAGGTCATACCTCAACTTTATAAGACAGGAGCTAGTCCCCCAGCTTTTCCCACAAGGAAGCTGACATTCAGAAAGGGGAGGGTCTTTCCTACCTACTCCCCACTTCTGCCCTCTCCTGCCCACTCCTGGGAGCCCAGTCCATCAAGATGACTTCTACTGATCTTCGGGACACCTGAAGGCTGAAGTTCAGGCTGGGGAAGGAATCTCTCTGGGGGCAACTCCCTACTCCCCACCCATCTCATTCTCATTCAACAGCCCCCATCTGGTTCCCTTCTCAGTTAACCCTTTTTGTGCCTGCACCGTGCTAGGTTTGGAGGATGATGTGGACAGGGCTGCCACTGTCCCTTCCTCTCCTCACTGGTCACTGCAGTGGGGCTGCGGGCGCGTGAATCTTTGTGGCCGGCCACGAGGTGCTGGAGCTGAGCTACCGGTGATGGGATCCCGGCACCGCCCTGAGTGTGGGCTGATCACGCACCCCGTTCCCAGCTTCATCTGCAGAATGGGAGCATAACATCATGTGTTACTGTGAGGTGGGAATGTGTTCATGGCTGCCTGGCACTGAGCAGGGCACTGGGGCCACCAGAATGGCAGCTCATGTTTGTTGAGCTCTGGGTGTCCACCAGGTCCTGTTCTCAGCACGTTAAGACCCATCTGTATCCATCAGCATTCAACCCGAAAAAGAGAACCAGTAGCCGACCCGTATTAAGAGATTCGTTGCACGGAACTGGCTTATGTGACTGTGGGGCTAGGCAGGTCTAACGTCCTCCGGGCAGGCAGTTGTCAGGCAGGCAGGAGACTCTCAGGCACAGGATCTCTTGTCCCCAAGCAGAATTTCTTCTCCAGGAATCCTCCGTTCTGCTCTAATGACCTTTCAACCGACTGAGTCAAGCCCACCCAGATAATTGAGAATTATCTCAACTGATTAGAGATGTCAGCCACATGTGCAAAATACCTTCAGGGCAACAGTAGCTGGGAGTTTGACTGATGGGGGACGCTGGCCCAGCCAAGTTCATGGATAAAACTGGCCATCCCACCATTTGATCCCCACCCTAGCCCTGTGAGGTGGGGGCCGTTTTGCACATCCTCTAGAGAGAAAGGAACCTGCCTGATTGAACACAGGTAGAGGCGCTGGGAGCCGGGGTCTGGACACCCCCACCACCCCCACTCTGCCTCAGGCAGTGAGTGTCTTCAGCTGCTGTTACCAACACCCAGCACAGTTCCAGGGACTTGACAGCAGCAGGAAAAAGGAAAGTATATTACAAAGTGGGTGACTTTGGCTGACCTTTTGTGGGGAGGAAACCAATGAAGAGGATAAGGAGTTACTCTTCCAAAAAAATGTATTGGGAGCCCTACTGTGTGTGAGGCACGGAGGGCATAGCACCCATCGGGGAAGACAAGGTCCCTGCCCTCAGGGAGCTTAGAGTCCCATGGGGGAGAAAGACACTAAGCAAGTGGACAAGAATAAATAAATGGGATATGTGATAAGGGGGTGGTAAGGAAAACCATGGGTGCCCCTGGCCAAGGGGCCAAGGGTAGCAGTGGGAAGCCTCTCTGAGGAGGTGAAGGTCTTAGAAGAGAGTCTAGGCAGAGGGCAGAGATGAGCAAAGGTCTGGGGGCTGGGTTCCCAGTGTGTTTGCAGAGAGGAAAAAAGTCAATGCAAGAATTCTCCAGGAGGAAGCTGCAGTTCCCACAGGACCCAACCGAGAGCCCCTTGAGAACCCACAAACACAAGGTGTGGGCCGCTTCCAACACCACCTGTTCTGATTTTAACTGCCAGCTTTTCACTTTAGTGAGTTCCTCATTTTCAAAGAGGCTTAGCAGGAACAGTTACAAAGGGGAACAAAAGGAAAAAGCAAGACCTGCCTCATCCCACTCCCGAGAGACAACCACAGTCCCTGGCTCCTGTGTTTCTTCCCAGAGTGGTGGTTCCTCAAGGGAGCAACGTTGCCCCTCCCTGGAGACACTCTGGGTTGTCCTGACCATTATGGGTGGCAGGAAGAGAGCTCCTTACATCTCGGGCTTGAGTCCTGGGTGCTGTTCAACATCTTACAATGCCCAGCACCTGATGAACACCGAGTAATAGCACAGCCTGTGCTAGCCCTGGGACAGCCCCTCCAGTAAGGTTCTTTTTTTTTTTTTTT